>JAIEZT010000037.1:349158-379158 GCA_019594935.1 Periophthalmus modestus | reverse complement strand
CTGGTCTTAGTCCTGGTCTTAGTCCTGGTCCTGGTCTTAGTCCTGGTCTTGGTCCTGGTCTTGGTCCAGGTCTTGTTCCTGGTCCTGGTCCTGGTCCTGGTCTTAGTCCTGGTCTTGGTCCTGGTCTTGGCCCTGGTCTTAGTCCTGGTCCTGGTCTTGGTCCTGGTCTTAGTCCTGGTCTTGGTCCTGGTCCTGGTCTTGGTCCAGGTCTTGTTCCTGGTCCTGGTCCTGGTCCTGGTCTTAGTCCTGGTCTTGGTCCTGGTCTTAGTCCTGGTCTTAGTCCTGGTCTTGGTCCAGGTCTTGTTCCTGGTCCTGGTCCTGGTCCTGGTCTTAGTCCTGGTCCAGGTCTTGGTCTTGTTCCTGGTCCTGGTCCTGGTCCTGGTCCTGGTCTTAGTCCTGGTCTTGGTCCTGGTCTTAGTCCTGGTCTTGGTCCTGGTCCTGGTCCTGGTCCTGGTCTTAGTCCTGGTCTTAGTCCTGGTCCTGGTCCTGGTCTTGGTCCTGGTCTTGGTCCTGGTCCTGGTCTTAGTCCTGGTCTTAGTCCTGGTCTTAGTCCTGGTCCTGGTCTTAGTCCTGGTCCTGGTCCTGGTCCTGGTCCTGGTCTTAGTCCTGGTCCAGGTCTTGGTCTTGGTCCTGGTCCTGGTCCTGGTCTTAGTCCTGGTCCTGGTCTTAGTCCTGGTCTTGGTCCTGGTCCTGGTCCTGGTCCTGGTCTTAGTCCTGGTCTTAGTCCTGCTCTTAGTCCTGGTCTTAGTCCTGGTCTTGGTCCTGGTCCTGGTCCTGGTCCTGGTCTTGGTCCTGGTCTTGGTCCTGGTCCTGGTCTTGGTCCTGGTCCTGGTCTTGGTCCAGGTCTTAGTCCTGGTCTTAGTCCTGGTCTTGGTCCTGGTCTTGGTCCTGGTCCTGGTCCTGGTCTTAGTCCTGGTCTTGGTCCTGGTCTTGGTCCTGGTCCTGGTCCTGGTCTTACCTTGGGGCCCGGGTCTCCTCGCTCGCCCTCAGACCCTCTTTCTCCTCTCAATCCATCTGGTCCTGGTTTTCCTGGAGGTCCGTCAAATCCCTGAGGTCCTGGATCTCCTGGAGGACCTCGTGGAGGGTCTGGACCACACGAGCATGGGCCGGGGAGACCTGAGGAGACCAGAGACCGGGACTGAACCAGGACTAAACAGAGACCAAGACTAAACCAGGACTAAACCAGGACTGGACCAGGACTAAACAGAGACCAAGACTAAACCAGGACTAAACCAGGACTAAACCAGGACTGGACCAGGACTAAACCAGGACTAAACCAGGACTAAACCAGGACTGGACCAGGACTAAACCAGGACTAAACCAGGACTAAACCAGGATTAAACCAGGACTGAACCAGGACTAAACAGAGACCAAGACTAAACCAGGACTAAACCAGGACTAAACCAGGACTGGACCAGGACTAAACCAGTACTAAACCAGGACTAAACCAGGACTGGACCAGGACTAAACCAGGACTAAACCAGGACTAAACCAGGATTAAACCAGGACTGAACCAGGACTAAACCAGGATTAAACCAAGATTTAACCAAGATTAAACCAGGACTAAACCAGGACTAAACCAGGACTAAACCAGGAGTGGACCAGGACTAAACCAGGACTAAACCAGGACTAAACCAGGACTAAACCAGGATTAAACCAGGACTAAACCAGGACTAAACCAGGATTAAACCAAGATTAAACCAGGACTAAACCAGGACTGGACCAGGACTAAACCAGGACTAAACCAGGACTAAACCAGGACTGGACCAGGACTAAACCAGGACTAAACCAGGACTAAACCAGGACTAAACCAGGATTAAACCAGGACTGAACCAGGACTAAACCAGGACTAAACCAGGTCTAAACTAGGACTAAACCAGGACTAAACCAGGACTGGACCAGGACTGGACCAGGACTAAACCAGGACTAAACCAGGACTAAACCAGGACTAAACCAGGACTGGACCAGGATTAAACCAAGATTAAACCAGGACTAAACCAGGACTAAACCAGGACTGGACCAGGATTAAACCAGGACTAAACCAGGACTAAACCAGGACTAAACCAGGACTAAACCAGGACTGGACCAGGATTAAACCAAGATTAAACCAGGACTAAACCAGGACTAAACCAGGACTGGACCAGGATTAAACCAGGACTAAACCAGGACTGGACCAGGACTAAACCAGGACTAAACCAGGACTAAACCAGGACTGGACCAGGACTAAACCAGGACTAAACCAGGACTAAACCAGGATTAAACCAGGACTGAACCAGGACTAAACCAGGATTAAACCAAGATTTAACCAAGATTAAACCAGGACTAAACCAGGACTAAACCAGGACTAAACCAGGAGTGGACCAGGACTAAACCAGGACTAAACCAGGACTAAACCAGGACTAAACCAGGATTAAACCAGGACTAAACCAGGACTAAACCAGGATTAAACCAAGATTAAACCAGGACTAAACCAGGACTAAACCAGGACTGGACCAGGACTAAACCAGGACTAAACCAGGACTAAACCAGGACTGGACCAGGACTAAACCAGGACTAAACCAGGACTAAACCAGGACTAAACCAGGATTAAACCAGGACTGAACCAGGACTAAACCAGGACTAAACCAGGTCTAAACTAGGACTAAACCAGGACTAAACCAGGACTGGACCAGGACTGGACCAGGACTAAACCAGGACTAAACCAGGACTAAACCAGGACTAAACCAGGATTAAACCAGGACTAAACCAGGACTAAACCAGGACTAAACCAGGACTGGACCAGGATTAAACCAAGATTAAACCAGGACTAAACCAGGACTAAACCAGGACTGGACCAGGATTAAACTAGGACTAAACCAGGACTAAACCAGTACTAAACCAGGACTAAACCAGGACTAAACCAGGACTAAACCAGGCCTTACCTTTGGTTCCTCTGGAGCCTGATTCTCCGGTGAGGCCTGGATCTCCTGAATCACCTGGTTCTCCAGCAGATCCAGGTCCACAGTAGAACGCTGAGAACCACAGAGTCACACGGAACAAGTTCAAAATAAAACTGATACATGCAGGTTAGAACAGGTTAGAACAGTTTAGAACAGATCAGAACAGAACAGAACAGTTTAGAACAGATCAAAAGAGTTTAGAACAGATCAGAACAGTTTAGAACAGTTTAGACATATAGACCTATTGTGAGTTGTGATAACCCTTTGGTTCTCCTCAGTCTCCTCAGAGATCGTTGGAGAGGAGTAAAGAGCTCCTCACAGACCTGGCTCTCCTTTGGCTCCTTTGGCTCCCGCGGTTCCGGCTGCTCCTCGTTTGCCCGGTTCTCCTTCAGGAGGTCGATCTCTGGAGGCGGGACCGGGCTCCCCTTTGTCTCCCTGAGACCCAGGGACTCCAGGAGGTCCCGGAGGTCCAGGCCAACCTGAGGATCAGAGGCCAGACTGGGTTTAGAACTGAGTTCAGGTTTAGTCGGGTTTAGACCTGTTGTAGTCTGGATTTAGACCCAGTTTAGACCCAGTTTAGACCTGGTTTAAACCCGATTTAGAACCGATTTAGACCCGGTTTAGACCAGCTTTAGTCTTGAGTAAGACCTGGTTTAGTTGTAGTCTGTACCTGGTAAAGATCTTCCCGGTTCCCCAGGACGTCCTGGATCTCCTCTTGGACCAAGGTTTCCTGGAGGTCCTCTGGGTCCGGGTCTCCCTGGATCACCATCTGGACCTGGACAAGAGCAGGATTCTCTTACCTGGTTTAGTCCTGGTTTAGTCCTGGTTTAGTCCTGGTTTAGTTCTGGTTTAGTTCTGGTTTAGACCTTGTTTAGTCCTGGTTTAGTCCTGGTTCAGTCCTGGTTTAGTCCTGGTTTAGTCCTGGTTTAGTTCTGGTTTAGACCTTGTTTAGTCCTGGTTTAGTCCTGGTTTAGTTCTGGTTTAGACCTGGTTCAGTCCTGGTTTAAACCTGGTTTAGTCCTGGTTTAGTCCTGGTTTAGTTCTGGTTTAGTTCTGGTTTAGACCTTCTTTAGTCCTGGTTTAGTCCTGGTTTAGTTCTGGTTTAGTCCTGGTTTAGTCCTGGTTTAGTTCTGGTTTAGTCCTGGTTCAGTCCTGGTTCAGTCCTGGTTTTGTCCTGGTTTAGTCCTGGTTCAGTCCTGGTTCAGTCCTGGTTAGACCTGGTTTAGTCCTGGTTCAGTCCTGGTTTAGTCCTGGTTTAGTCCTGGTTCAGTCCTGGTTTAGTCCTGGTTTAGTCCTAGTTCAGACCTGGTTTAGACCTGGTTTAGTCCTGGTTTAGTCCTGGTTTAGACCTGGTTTAGTCCTGGTTCAGTCCTGGTTTAGTCCTGATTCAGTCCTGATTTAGACCTGGTTTAGTCCTGGTTTAGTCCTGGTTCGGTCCTGGTTCGGTCCTGGTTTAGTCCTGGTTCAGTCCTGGTTTAGACCTGGTTTAGTCCTGGTTTAGTCCTGGTTTAGACCTGGTTTAGTCCTGGTTCAGTCCTGGTTTGGTCCTGATTCAGTCCTGATTTAGACCTGGTTTAGACCTGGTTCAGTCCTGGTTTAGTCCTGGTTTAGTCCTGGTTTAGTCCTGGTTTAGTCCTGGTTTAGTTCTGGTTTAGTCCTGGTTTGGTCCTGGTTCGGTCCTGGTTCGGTCCTGGTTCAGTCTTGGTTCAGTCCTGGTTTAGTCCTGGTTTAGTTCTGGTTTAGTCCTGGTTTAGTCCTGGTTCGGTCCTGGTTCGGTCCTGGTTCAGTCTTGGTTTAGTCCTGGTTCAGTCCTGGTTTAGACCTGGTTTAGTCCTGGTTTAGTCCTGGTTTAGACCTGGTTTAGTCCTGGTTTAGACCTGGTTTAGACCTGGTTTAGTCCTGGTTTAGTCCTGGTTTAGTCCTGGTTTAGACCTGGTTTAGTCCTGGTTTAGTCCTGGTTTAGACCTGGTTTAGTCCTGGTTTAGTCCTGGTTTAGTCCTGGTTTAGTCCTGGTTTAGTCCTGGTTTAGTCCTGGTTTAGACCTGGTTTAGACCTGGTTTAGTCCTGGTTTAGTCCTGGTTTAGTCCTGGTTTAGACCTGGTTTAGACCTGGTTTAGACCTGGTTTAGTCCTGGTTTAGTCCTGGTTTAGTCCTGGTTTAGTCCTGGTTTAGTCCTGGTTTAGTCCTGGTTCACTTAAACCTTAAACTTGGCCCCGTCCAGATACAGGATGATAAATAATAATATTTAGCTGAATGTCGGCCCTGCTCTTCAGCCCCAGGTCACATTCTACTGTCACAAAAGCCCAAAGACCAGGATCATAACCAGACTCACCTCTCAGGGTCACGTCGCGGTCTTCTCCTTTGGCGCCTACATCTCCCATCATGCCCTGCAACACACAGCTGTCAATCTCAGGCTCTGTAAGAGAGCAAAGCGTGTGATTGGCCGGTCAGACTCACCTTTGGCCCCTCTCGACCAATCAGACCTGGGAGCCCGGCACTGCCTGGGAAGCCCTGAAACAGGTCGGTCCTTTCAGTCAAATATGTTCCAAACACTCCCAATGTTTTTTCAGGTGAAATCGTGAAAATGTGACTCCACAAATCCCATTTACCCAGAGTATCAACCCCTGACCCCAAAGTCTGACCCCTGACCCTAAACCATGACCCAGGGTCAGAGAAACGACATGAAGGCTTCTCTAAAGACCTAAACACCTGTGACCTTTGACCTTGAACAGCAGGTGTGACCTTTGACCTTAAACAGCAGGTCTTACCCCAGGGCCCTTTCGTCCGGATCGTCCTGGAAATCCCTGAAAACCCTGAAACAGAAAAAATACAGATTCAGTCCAGATCTGGGTCTAAACCTGGTCCAGATCTGGGTCTAAACCTGGTCCAGACTCACCCTGGGTCCAGGAAATCCCACAATGCCCTTCTCTCCTTTCTCTCCTGGAAGTCCATCCAGACCCTGAGGCAAAAACACAGATGAGAAAGAACTAAAACTGGAACATGTGTCACACGATTTATACAATGAATCAACATGAACATGTGTCCAGACTGAGACACAAAGGTGAGAATGAGCCCAGACTCATACATTTACATGATGTACACACACACACACACACACATGTGCACACACACACACACACACACACACACACACATACACACACACACACACACACACACACACACACACACACACACACACACACACACACACACATGTGCACAGACCCTCATACATTTACATGATGTACACACACACACACACACACACACACACACACATGTGCACAGACCCTCATACATTTACATGATGTACACACACATGTGCACAGACCCTCAGACATTTACATGATGTACACACACATGTGCACAGACCCTCAGACATTTACATGATGTACACACACATGTGCACAGACCCTCAGACATTTACATGATGTACACACACATGTGCACAGACCCTCGTACATTTACATGATGTACACACACATGTGCAGTGACAGACCACCACAGACGCCCTGGGGCAGACTGACACATATATGGCAGCCACATCTCTAGTATCAACTCACCGGTAAACCTTGAGCTCCACAGGTTCCCTTCTGCCCCAGATCCCCCTGAAAGGACAAAACTGGATCAGGACCAGACCAGGACCAGACCAGGACCAGGACTAAACCAGGACTAAACCAGGATTAGACCAGGACTGGACCAGAACCAGACCAGTACTAGACCAGGACTACAGTGGGACTGACCTTTACTCCTTTGGGGAAGAAGTCGTCTGGAGGCTCCACTACCTCAAAAGGCCCTGAGGGCCCCTGGGGCCCCTGCTCCCCCTGCAGGACACATACATATATACAGTCTAAATGAATACATCCACAGTATGAGTGTAACAGAGTAAACCAGGCCGGACCGGGCCGGACCGGGCTGAACCAAACTGAAGCAGACTATAACAGAACAGATCTAAAGGAGGCGGAGTCAGTCACCTCTTCTCCTTTGGTCCCAGGCAGAGAGCGTCCTTTCTGCCCCTGCAACAGAGACACAGGGTTTAGACCCACCGGGTTTGGGCCATGCTGAAAGAGGAGGTATTTACCTCTGTAGGGTATTAAAGAGGAGGTATTTACCTCTGTGGGGTATTAAAGAGGAGGTATTTACCTCTGTAGGGTATTAAAGAGGAGGTATTTACTTCTATGGGGTATTAAAGAGGAGGTATTTACCTCTGTGGAGTATTAAAGAGGAGGTATTTACTTCTATGGGGTATATTTATGTGTTTTATTTGCCCAAAACATTGTATTAACATGTTTTATAAGTTTCACTTTCGTTTTTGACGCTCTGACTCCTCCCTCTCTTTGCTCTCTGTGCTAAGCCCCTCCCCCTTCAGAGCTCTGTCACAATCAGCTGCATCTAATGAAACTCCTGCACATACACCAGGTTTGTCACGTCATAGTGGACGGTTTGTATCTTGTTTTTGTACATTTGTGGAGGATTGTCGTGTGGGAGATATTGCTAACAGACTGGAGGGTTCATAAAGGGCCTGGGAGAGATCGCTAGATTACTCAAACATGCCTGGATGACTCTAAAACTTCTTCAGACATGTTTGTGATGAGGGAACAACGTTAGAACATGAGCTCAGAGTACTGCCTCTTTAAAGCAGAACTGCAGCAGACTGTACTCACTGGAGGTCCCCTGAGGCCCGGCAGACCAGGAAGTCCCTGAAAAACAGTCTGGGTCAGATCCAGGATCAGGATTAACCTTTGACCTTTAAACTAAGTGAGACTCACTGTGGCCCCCTGCAGTCCCTCCGGCCCCTCCACACCCATCAGGCCCCTAGATCCTGGGGGCCCCTACAACAAAATACAAGAGTTTAGACCAGGACCAGACCAGGACCGGACCAGGACCGGACCAGGACTAGACCAGGACTAGACCAGGACCAGACCAGGACCGGACCAGGACCGGACCAGGACTAGACCAGGACTAGACCAGGACCGGACCAGGACCGGACCAGGACCGGACCAGGACCGGACCAGGACTAGACCAGGACTAGACCAGGACCAGACCAGGACCGGACCAGGACCAGACCAGGACCAGGACCAGACCAGGACCGGACCAGGACCGGATCAGGACTAGACCAGGACTGGACCAGGACTAGACCAGGACTAGACCAGGACTAGACCAGGACCGGACCAGGACCGGACCAGGACCGGACCAGGACTAGACCAGGACCAGACCAGGACTAGACCAGGACTAGACCAGGACTAGACCAGGACCAGACCAGGACCGGACCAGGACCGGATCAGGACTAGACCAGGACCAGACCAGGACCGGACCAGGACTAGACCAGGACTAGACCGGGACTAGACCAGGACCAGACCAGACCAGGACCAGGACCAGGACCGGACCAGGACCAGACCATGACCGGACCAGGACCGGACCAGGACTAGACCAGGACTAGACCAGGACTAGACCAGGACCAGACCAGGATCAGGACCAGACCAGGACCGGACCAGGACCGGATCAGGACTAGACCAGGACTAGACCAGGACCAGACCAGGACGAGGACCAGACCAGGACCGGACCAGGACCGGACCAGGACTAGACCGGGACTAGACCGGGACTAGACCAGGACCAGACCAGACCAGGCCTAGACCAGGACCAGACCAGGACCAGGACCAGACCAGGACCAGACCAGGACTAGACCAGGACTAGACCAGGACCAGACCAGGACTAGACCAGGACTAGACCAGGACTAGACCAGGACCGGACCAGGACCGGACCAGGACCGGACCAGGACTAGACTAGGATCAGAGACAGTAGTGGACTCACCGTGAGTCCTGGCAGACCACTCGGTCCAATGTCCCCCTAAAACAGAAAAAGAAGATGATCACAAACTCCAGGTCTAAGCCAGGACTAAACCTGGACTAAACTAAGACTGGGTACATATACTGTACTATACTGTATATACACATACTGTACTGTACTGTATATACACGTACAGTACTATACTGTATATACACATACAGTACTGTACTGTGTATACACGTACAGTACTATACTGTGTATACACATACAGTACTGTACTGTGTATACACGTACAGTACTATACTGTGTATACACATACAGTACTGTACTGTGTATACACATACAGTACTATACTGTGTATACACATACAGTACTGTACTGTGTATACACATACAGTACTATACTGTGTATACACATACAGTACTGTACTGTGTATACACATACAGTACTATACTGTGTATACACATACAGTACTGTACTGTGTATACACATACAGTACTATACCGTGTATACACATACAGTACTGTACTGTGTATACACATACAGTACTATACCGTGTATACACATACAGTACTGTACTGTGTATACACATACAGTACTATACCGTGTATACACATACAGTACTATACCGTGTATACACATACAGTACTATACCGTGTATACACATACAGTACTATACCGTGTATACACATACAGTACTATACCGTATATACACATACAGTACTATACCGTGTATACACATACAGTACTATACCGTATATACACATACAGTACTATACCGTGTATACACATACTGTACTATACCGTATATACACATACAGTACTATACTGTATATACACATACAGTACTATACTGTACTATACTGTACTATACTGTATATACACATACATTACTATACTGTATATACACATACAGTACTATACCGTGTATACACATACTGTACTACACTGTGTATACACATACAGTACTATACCGTATATACACATACAGTACTATACTGTGTATACACATACTGTACTATACTGTGTATACACATACAGTACTATACTGTGTATACACATACTGTACTATACTGTATATACACATACAGTACTATACTGTATATATACATACAGTACTATACTGTATATACACATACAGTACTATACTGTATATACACATACAGTACTATACTGTACTATACTGTACTATACTGTATATACACATACAGTACTATACTGTATATACACATACTGTACTATACTGTATATACACATACAGTACTATACTGTATATACACATACAGTACTACTGTATACTGTACTATACTGTAATACTATACTGTATATATACACATACAGTACTATACTGTATATACACATACTGTACTATACTGTATATACACATACAGTACTATACTGTATATACACATACTGTACTATACTGTATATACACATACAGTACTATACTGTGTATACACATACTGTACTATACTGTATATACACATACTGTTCTATACTGTGTATACACATACAGTACTATACTGTATATACACATACAGTACTATACTGTATATACACATACGTACTATACTGTATATATACACATACAGTACTATACTGTATATACACATACATACTGTACTATACTGTGTATACACATACAGTACTATACTGTGTATACACATACTGTACTATACTGTGTATACACATACAGTACTATACTGTATATACACATACAGTACTGTACTGTATATACACATACAGTACTATACTGTGTATACACATACTGTGACTGTGTCGGTTTAAACTCCACATGATCCTGGAGTTTTGACTGAAATCCAGATATAAACATAAAAACCAGTCGGGCTCCAGCTCAGCCCCGTTGGCCCCGAACCCTGTGGTGACCCTCTGTGCAGGTCTTACCGTCTGTGGGCAGTACTCACCGGGAGTCCTGGGATATTGATGAAGTAAACGTAGGGTTCTCCTGGAAAACCTTTAGTTCCTGGAAAACCCTGGAACAAAAACGTAACAATAAAGATCCTCCTCTGGACCGGTTCAGATCCTCGTTGAACCTGCTCAGACCCTCCTCTAGACTGGTTGTGCGTCTCAGACCTGGTCTCCGGGCGGGCCGTCTTCTCCTGGTTGTCCCGGGGGTCCGGTCTCTCCTTTGGTCCCGTTGCATCCGTCGGCCCCTGGGAGCCCGGGGCCCCCCGCGACCCCCGGGAGGCCCTGAACACAGAGACACGGTGAGACCCTCGGCCCTGGAGCTGGAGTAAAGTTAAACTGTGAAGCTAAAGACTCACCGGCAGCCCCTCCAGACCAGGGAACCCAGAGACCCCCACAGTCCCCTGAACAGAGTATGAGGCTGTGAGTCACATCAGACACGTTTCAGATAAACACACTCACCATGTCTCCCTTTGAGCTCTGGCTCCCCCGCGGTCCCTCAGCTCCTCTCAGGCCCTGTTCTCCCTGAGGTCCCTGAGGTCCAGGGAAACCAGGGGGCCCCTGAGGCCCCTGAGGGCCCACAGCTCCAGGTGCTCCCTGCAGAGGAGATAAACATAAGTAAATATATAGTTTCAGTAAATTATATTCTTCTAAATCACATTAGTTAATTTGGCCTTCAGAAGGTTTGGACATAACCTTCAGAAGGTTTAGACATAACCTTCAGAAGGTCTGGACATAACCTTCAGAAGGTCTGGACATAACCTTCAGAAGGTCTGGACATAACCTTCAGGAGGTTTGGACATAACCTTCAGGAGGTTTGGACATAACCTTCAGGAGGTTTAGACATAACCTTCAGGAGGTTTGGACATAACCTTCAGAAGGTTTGGACATAACCTTCAGGAGGTTTGGACATAACCTTCAGATGTGTGAGTGCAGGTTAAACTTGATGAAGGCTCTTCACATTAGGGGAGAATCGACAAATGGATGTTTTTCTTTGACGAATCCCTTTAGTGATATTATGTCAATCCAACAAAATACTGTAAAACTTCCCTTTAATAAAAACAAAATCCAACAATTATGTGTGTGTAAGATAAGATAAGATAAGATTTGCCTTTATTAGTCCCACACTGGGGAAATTCCAGTATTGCACCGCACAGTTAAAGAACAGAAGGAAAATGGTACAAGCAACAAAACAAGATAATAGAAAGAACCACTGAGTGTCCACCAGAGGGAGCACTCAGGCCCCCTCCTCTCTCTTTTGTAGAACTTACATTTAAAAAAAAAAAACATATTTCAAAACATTGCATATCTCTGATCTAATCTCCAGATCCAAACTAGGTCTGGATCTGGGTCCAACCAGGTCCCAGTCTGGGTCTAAACCAGGTCCCAGTCTGGGTCTAAACCAGGACGGTGTGTAAACAAGGTGTAGTTGGCTCAGCTGCAGACTGGACCCCGACGCTTCGTGAGAACTGACCTTCAGGATTTCACACATGAGAGACCCTTCAAAGACCGGACTATAGACCGGACTAACCCCGGACTACAGCAGGACTAAAGCGGGACTAAAGCAGGACTAAAGCAGGACCAGACCAGGACTACAGGGGATCACAGCTGTCATGAAAAGTCTACGCTCGCTCCAATGAACAACAAGGTCAGAACATGGAGAAAAGACCAGAGACCAGACCAGAGACCAGACCAGAGACCAGACCAGAGACCAGACCAGAGACCAGACCAGAGACCAGAGACCAGACCAGACCAGAGACCAGACCAGACCAGACCAGAGACCAGACCAGAGACCAGAGACCAGACCAGAGACCAGACCAGAGACCAGAGACCAGACCAGACCAGACCAGAGACCAGACCAGACCAGACCAGACCAGAGACCAGACCCAGACCAGAGACCAGACCAGAGACCAGACCAGAGACCAGACCAGAGACCAGACCAGAGACCAGACCAGAGACCAGAGACCAGAGACCAGACCAGAGACCAGACCAGAGACCAGACCAGAGACCAGACCAGAGACCAGAGACCAGACCAGAGACCAGACCAGAGACCAGAGACCAGAGACCAGAGACCAGAGACCAGAGACCAGAGACCAGACCAGAACCAGACCAGAGACCAGACCAGAGACCAGACCAGAGACCAGACCAGAGACCAGACCAGAGACCAGAGACCAGACCAGAGACCAGAGACCAGAGACCAGAGACCAGAGACCAGAGACCAGAGACCTGACCAGACCAGAGACCAGAGACCAGACCAGAGACCAGAGACCAGAGACCAGACCAGAGACCAGACCAGAGACCAGAGACCGACCAGAGACCAGACCAGAGACCAGAGACCAGAGACCAGACCAGAGACCAGACCAGAGACCAGACCAGAGACCAGACCAGAGACCAGAGACCAGACCAGAGACCAGACCAGAGACCAGACCAGAGACCAGAGACCAGAGACCAGAGACCAGAGACCAGAGACCAGAGACCAGAGACCAGAGACCAGACCAGAGACCAGACCAGAGACCAGACCAGACCAGAGACCAGACCAGACCAGACCAGAGACCAGCTGCCAAATTCCACAAATATTATCGATAAATAAAATAAAACTGGAAAAGGAAGTGCGTGCGTCACAGTGGGCGTGTCACAGTGGGCGTGTTTCAGTGGGTGTGTTTCAGTGGGCGTGTCTCAGTGGGCGTGTTTCAGTGGGCGTGTCACAGTGGGCGTGTCACAGTGGGCGTGTCTCAGTGGGCGTGTCTCAGTGGGTGTGTTTCAGTGGGCGTGTCACAGTGGGCGTGTCACAGTGGGCGTGTTTCAGTGGGGTGTTTCAGTGGGCGTGTCACAGTGGGCGTGTCACAGTGGGCGTGTTTCAGTGGGTGTGTTTCAGTGGGCGTGTTTCAGTGGGCGTGTCTCAGTGGGTGTTTCAGTGGGCGTGTCACAGTGGGTGTGTCTCAGTGGGCGTGTTTCAGTGGGTGTGTTTCAGTGGGCGTGTCTCAGTGGGTGTTTCAGTGGGCGTGTCACAGTGGGCGTGTCTCAGTGGGCGTGTCACAGTGGGCGTGTCTCAGTGGGCGTGTCACAGTGGGCGTGTCTCAGTGGGCGTGTCTCAGTGGGTGTGTCTCAGTGGGCGTGTCTCAGTGGGCGTGTTTCAGTGGGCGTGTTTCAGTGGGCGTGTCTCAGTGGGTGTTTCAGTGGGGGTGTCACAGTGGGTGTGTCTCAGTGGGCGTGTTTCAGTGGGTGTGTTTCAGTGGGCGTGTCTCAGTGGGTGTTTCAGTGGGCGTGTCACAGTGGGCGTGTCTCAGTGGGCGTGTCACAGTGGCGTGTCTCAGTGGGCGTGTCACAGTGGGCGTGTCTCAGTGGGCGTGTCTCAGTGGGTGTGTCTCAGTGGGCGTGTCTCAGTGGGCGTGTTTCAGTGGGCGTGTACCGGTCGAGGTTAAACGGGGGTAAATCAGCAAAATAGCATCTTAAAATGTCGAGATTAAAGATTAAACTCAGACATGAATCACTACAAATACAACAAAAATACAACAGGCTCAAAGAGAAGAAACGACGAGAACCTGGAGAAACATCTGAACTCAACAGTTTGTTTAGCGTCTCTGCTCTGTGATTGGCCGGTGTACATATGTCTGCTCTGTGATTGGCCGGTGTACATATGTCTGCTCTCTGATTGGCCGGTGTACATATGTCTGCTCTCTGATTGGCCGGTGTACATATGTCTGCTCTCTGATTGGCCGGTGTACATATGTCTGCTCTCTGATTGGCCGGTGTACATATGTCTCTGCTCTCTGATTGGCCGGTGTACATATGTCTGCTCTCTGATTGGCCGTGTACATATGTCTGCTCTGTGATTGGCCGGTGTACATATGTCTGCTCTGTGATTGGCCGGTGTACATATGTCTGCTCTGTGATTGGCTGGTGTACATATGTCTGCTCTGTGATTGGCCGGTGTACATATCTCTGCTCTGTGATTGGCCGGTGTACATATGTCTGCTCTGTGATTGGCTGGTGTACATATGTCTGCTCTGTGATTGGCCGGTGTACATATGTCTGCTCTCTGATTGGCCGGTGTACATATGTCTGCTCTCTGATTGGCCGGTGTACATATCTCTGCTCTGTGATTGGCTCTTACCCGAGCTCCTTTGGCCGGGCTGCACACGCAGGACGAGCAGTCGCGGCCTTCACACTCACTGGTCACATCCCCCTGAAACGACACGAAAACAAATCAGTCAAATATTTAATATCTACAACAATCAGCACACCACAAAGTGAGTCAGATGCCCTCCCCGTGTGTCAGATGCCCTCCCTGTGTGTCAGATGCCCTCCCTGTGTGTCAGATGCCCTCCCCGTGTGTCAGATGCCCTCCCTGTGTGTCAGATGCCCTCCCTGTGTGTCAGATGCCCTCCCCGTGTGTCAGATGCCCTCCCCGTGTGTCAGATGCCCTCCCCGTGTGTCAGAGATGCCCTCCCGTGTGTCAGATGCCCTCCCCGTGTGTCAGATGCCCTCCCCGTGTGTCAGATGCCCTCCCCGTGTGTCAGATGCCCTCCCCGTGTGTCAGATGCCCTCCCCGTGTGTCAGATGCCCTCCCCGTGTGTCAGATGCCCTCCCTCATGGGGTCATGGGGTTTTATTCTGTGTAAAAGTTGCTAACCGTGTAGTTTAAATCTCTCCAAACATGTTCTGAAATGCATAATAGAATCTTGGATTAGGTTAAAGTTCAGCCGCCATGTTACAAACAGGAAGTGATCATGGTGCACTTCCGGCTCCATCGACTCTGGCTCCAGTTCACTTTCTATTGAAAAAACGTGCCTCTCTCTCTGTCTCTGCTGCTGTCAGACTCATGTTGGTCTTAAATGTTCGTATTAACCCTCATGATCCTGGGGTTTTTATTTCACTGTTGTGTCTGTAACCTCTTCTCTCCCCGACGTCGCTCCTGTTAGCATTAGCAATAGGTTTGATTGACAGCATTGCTAAGTGGGAAGCGGCGTTACCTTCAACAGCCTCACTCCTGATTGGCTTTGTGGTTGCTAAGTATCTATACGAGGACCGGGGACTAGACCCGGTCTATACGAGGACCGGGGACCAGACCGGGTCTATACGAGGACCGGGGACCAGACCGGGTCTATACGAGGACCGGGGACTAGACCGGGTCTATACGAGGCAGAAATCTGGCACTTCCTTCAATGTTTAAGTTTGTAAGTTTTTTACTCCACATATTTATTGGTCGTTTTCTCCAGGCGGCTGCAGACGTGTTTTTGAGGAGAGGCTGGTCACTGAGCCTGGACTGAGTCAAAGTGCGACTGGCCAGTCTGTGAGCTGCTTTATAAAATCTTTCAGCTGTGGCAGGACTAATCCTCCCTTCACAACCGTAATGTCTGAAACTTGATTCTTGTTTTTTTGTTTCCTCACATAAAATCAGATGGTTCTGTTCCACCACTTGAATCGTTTGGTGGATTTCTGAGCTGACAGTGCCTGGATAAAATAAAGAAACCTTGGCACCAGGTTCATTTTTATTCTGTCAGTTTTATTCTACATATTCATCAGCATCGATGATCATCGCTGTAGATCCACTTTATCATGTAGTTTACTTCAGAGATTCCTGATAAATCCTGGTTTTATGTACTGAGTATTTGATTCCTTTCTTCTTCCTCTTAAAACGTGTCATCTTGTGTCTCTCAGGACAGGGTTGATCATTAAAGGAGATTATTTGGGTTTTCTGCAGGTTCAGGTTATAACCGGAGCCAGTGCCAAAGTCCAGCTGAGATTAGGTAAAGTGACTTTGGGGTTAGATAATGTGAAGAGAACGTCGTCTGAGTATAAACCGGATCTGTGTGTAGTGTCTCCTGTAATAATCCTCAAATATCTCTATGTTCTGTCATGGCCTGAGCCAGAGGCTCAAAAAAAAGAGCAAACAGCAGTGCACCGACGGGACGTCCCAACAGCAGCCCCTCTCCAGATATACTGAATATACTGAATATACTGCATATACTGTATATACTGTATATACTGTATATACCGTGTACTGTATATACTGAATATACTGTATATACTGCATATACTGTATATACTGTGTACTGAATATACTGTATATACTGAATATACTGTATATACTGTATATACTGTGTACTGTATATACTGAATATACTGTATATACTGAATATACTGTATATACTGAATATACTGTATATACTGTGTACTGTATATACAGTATATACTGTGTACTGTATATACAGTATATACAGTATATACTGTGTACAGTATATACAGTATATACTGTGTACTGTATATACAGTATATACAGTATATACTGTGTACAGTATATACTGTATATACTGTGTCAGACAAGTACACACTGATGTAGATTCTGGCAGATGGGGAATCGTACAAAGATCTTTTTCACCCAGTTATTTTACTGTTAAAACCAAACCTGCCCAGAGCCAAATAAAGATACGTCCAACTGAGTCTCTGAGCGAGTCCCGTGGAAAATATACAATGATGAATATTTAAAACAGATACTGGACGGTCAGAGCTGCTCAGAGCTCTGTCTTTACCTGGTTTATAAATCACTCAAATCACTGCTCGTAAGAAACAAGAACGTACCAGAACATAGAACATACGTGACCTCCAAAAGCATGAGTCCGTCCTCAAAGTGAGAGAACCCTGAAGGTCCAGGGAACCCCTCGCTCTGCTCCCCCCTCCATCTTCTGTCCATCGTGGTGACGCACAGTGAAGCAATCCCCCGACGGCCAATCAGAGTCTCAGTTATGAGAGTCAAATGTAATATCAACTACGCTCTTTAACCACACAGAAGTTTCTCCTGGATCAGCTGGTGCCTCGTTTAAACATCTTGGTGCTCGTCAGTTCTTCTCTGTTCCTTTAATCACAGATTCCTACGTCTCCTCGATCTGTGAGAACGAGCCGGGTCACTGCGTCCTCCTTCTCCTGCAAAAACCTTCTCCTCTCCAGGTCGTTTGTGGCTTCCTCCTGTTATACACCACGGCGTCTTTGCCCTGTCGTAAAGACGTGGAGTCTAACCGGGTATAGAGTTTGGAAGCAGTATCTCTTTTCTCTGAGCGTTACGGGGTTGTTAGCTTTATGTTTGAAAAGGAGATCACTGAGGTCGTCTTTGTGGAAACATACACGACTTCCACTAAACTGAACATCCCCTTTACGCCATGCAGAGCGGAGAACCATCTTCTTCATCTTGTACTCCAGAAACATATTACGATAAATCTGGGGTTAAAGTAGCGTTAACGAGGGAGAGCTTGGATTTAAGAAAGTCCTCCATAAATCCTTGAATATTGGTCCCCTGCAACCTCACAACAATCCCGGACTTCTGGGTCTGACAGTCGCCTTTGGAGTTGAGGGTCAATGTCAGAATTGAACTCCTCCGTGTCGGCTACTCTCTGTTCGGTTACTCTCTGCTCAGCTTCTCCGTTTCTCTGTATAACATGAGTCAAGTCCGTAGTGAAACCATCCATACACTGTCCCATTTCTTCTCTAAAGCCGCTCACTTCAGTCTTTAGAGCCTCATTAAAATCCTTCTTAATGTCGTTTTGACCTTTTTCAGCTCTGCTCTGTGGGTAAAGTGTCCTCTCCCCCGACATACTGTAACTTTTATTTCTAGATTTTATTTCTTTTATCAGGGGCAGCAGGCCGTCGGGAGCAAAGAAATTATGCTGTTGATGTTCTCCAGGACCAAACCAGGACTAAACCAGGACCAAACCAGGACTAAACCAGGTCTAAACCAGGACTAAACCAGGTCTAAACCAGGACTAAACCAGGTCTAAACCAGACTAAACCTGGACTAAACCAGGTCTAAACCAGGTCTAAACCAGGACTAACCCGGACTAATCCAGGACTAAACCCGGACTAATCCAGGACTAAACCAGGTCTAAACCAGGACTAAACCAGGACTAATCCAGGACTAAACCAGGACTAATCCAGGACTAAACCCGGACTAATCCAGGACTAAACCAGGATTAAACCAGGTCTAAACCAGGACTAAACCAGGACTAAACCAGGACTAAACCTGGACTAAACCAGGTCTAAACCAGGTCTAAACCAGGACTAAACCCGGACTAATCCAGGACTAAACCCGGACTAATCCAGGACTAAACCAGTCTAAACCAGGACTAAACCAGGACTAATCCAGGACTAAACCAGGACTAATCCAGGACTAAAACCCGGACTAATCCAGGACTAAACCAGGATTAAACCAGGTCTAAACCAGGACTAAACCAGGACCAAACCAGGACTAATCCAGGACTAAACCCGGACTAATCCAGGACTAAACCAGGTCTAAACCAGGGACTAAACCAGGACTAATCCAGGACTAAACCAGGACTAATCCAGGACTAAACCAGGACTAATCCAGGACTAAACCAGGTCTAAACCAGGACTAAACCAGGTCTAAACCAGGGCTAAACCAGGTCTAAACCAGAACTAAACCAGGACTAAACCAGGACTAATCCAGGACTAAACCAGGACTAAACCAGGTCTAAACCAGGACTAAACCAGGACTAAACCAGGACTAAACCAGGTCTAAACCAGGATTAAACCAGGTCTAAACCAGGACTAAACCAGGACTAAACCAGGACTAATCCAGGACTAAACCAGGACTAAACCAGGTCTAAACCAGGACTAAACCAGGACTAAACCAGGACTGAACCAGGTCTAAACCAGGACTAAACCAGGACTAAACCAGGTCTAAACCAGGACTAAACCAGGACTAAACCAGGACTAAACCAGGTCTAAACCAGGACTAAACCAGGTCTAAACCAGGACTAAACCAGGACTAAACCAGGTCTAAACCAGGTCTAAACCAGGACTAAACCAGGTCTAAACCAGGACTAAACCAGGACTAAACCAGGACTAAACCAGGACTAAACCAGGTCTAAACCAGGACTAAACCAGGTCTAAACCAGGACTAAACCAGGACTAAACCAGGACTAAACCAGGACTAAACCAGGTCTAAACCAGGACTAAACCGGGACTAAACCAGGACTAAACCAGGTTTAAACCAGGACTAAACCAGGACTAAACCAGGTCTAAACCAGGACTAAACCAGGTCTTAAGACACACATCAACCACGATCAGAGACTCACCCCCAGAGCAGAGCCAGAGAACAGCAGCAGCAGCAGAAACCTGGAACAGACAAGAACATTTTAATGTTAGTCACATGTTCAATCACATGTTTAATCACATGTTGAATGACATGGCAAAAGACGAAATTTAAATCTGTCGACTGGACAAATGGTTGTAGGAGTGATGTTTCGCTGCTCGTTCTTCAGTTCTGTTCAGGTTCTTCTTCAGTTCTGTTCAGGTTCTTCTTCAGTTCTGGTCAGGTTCTTCTTCAGTTCTGTTCAGGTTCTTCTTCAGTTCTGGTCAGGTTCTTCTTCAGTTCTGTTCAGGTTCTTCTTCAGTTCTGGTCAGGTTCTTCTTCAGTTCTGTTCAGGTTCTTCTTCAGTTCTGTCAGGTCAGGTTCTTCAGTTTCTGGTCAGGTTCTTCTTCAGTTCTGGTCAGGTTCTTCAGTTCTGGTCAGGTTCTTCTTCAGTTCTGCTCAGGTTCCTGCTGGACACTGTCTTATATCTGTCTGAAGGAGGCGCTAACGACACTGAAACTCAAAACAGCTTTTGTTGACAGTTTCAGCTTAAACAACCCAATTCAATCCTTAATGGCCCCCTATTGTTCTCTTTGCTTCTGTTTGCTTTGGGTCTGAGGGTGGAGTCTCAGGCTCCATTGCTGTTCAAGGAAGAATTGTCTTTCCTCACAAAAATATCTTCTTTACTCTCCTCTCAAACCATGTCTTTGGCTCAGACCTGAACCTCAGTCTCTTCAGTGGAGGTCAGAGTCTTTGAGATGGAGATGAACATCAGACTGGGTCCTGAGGAGCTTAAGGCTGAAACTGGAGACAATAAATGTTTATAGTTTCAGTGTCGTTAGCGCCTCCTTCAGACAGATATAAGACAGTGTCCAGCAGTAAATCTGACCAGAACTGAAGAAGAATCTGACCAGAACTGAAGAAGAGACTTGGACAAGCAGCCAAACATCTTCACTCCTACAGCGATTTGTCCAGTGACAGATTTAAACTTCGTCTTTTGCTGTGGATCAGACCTGGACGACTGAGAGATTAGACATGTTGAATGACATGTAAATCACATGTTTAATCACATGTAAATCACATGTTTAATCACATGTGAATCACATCACCCTGCGGAGGAAACCCATTTGGACAGTTTGTATCCGTGATCTTGTCCTTTTGGTCATTACCCAAAGCCCATGACTGTAGGTCAGGGCAGGACCAGAGAAAACAAGGACTAAACCACAACAGCTACAGCGACGGCAGCACTGCACCGATCCAACTGTCAGTCTCACGCTCCATTCTGTCCATAAAATCAACAGAACCGATGACAAAAGGCAGCCGACATGCACCAGAACAGGTCTGACTCACTGCAGAGAACACAGCTCCTGCTCCGGTCACACAGGGACCAGACAGCCCTTAGCAAAGGGCCCCGGACCCCATACTCCCAGAGCACCCCCCAAAGGACACCACGAGGGACACGGTCAAATCCCTTCTCCAGATCCATAAAACACATGAGGACTGAATGGGCAAATTCCCATGAGCCTCGAGGACCCGATGTAGAGCTGGTCCAGTGTTCCACGACCAGGACGAAGACCACACTGCTCCTCCTGAATCCGAGGTTCGACCATCGGACAGATTCTCCTCTTCAGTCCCTGGAATAGACCTTATCAGGAAGGCTGAGGAGTGAGATTCCCCTGTAGTTGGAACACACCCTCCGGACCCCCTTCTTAAACACAGGGACCACCACCCCGGTCTGTCAGTCCCTGACCGCCACGCGATGCTGCACAGACGAGTCAGCCAAGACCCACAACATCCAGAGACTTAAGTTACTCAGGATGGATCTTATCCAGCCCTGGAGCCACCGAGGAGCTTTTACCACCTCAGTGACTTCAGCCAGGTCCACCTCTGAGGCCTCAGGGTGAGGGACGGGCTCCCGAGGCTTCAGCGCTGCTTCCTCCACATGTGACAGTGACATCACCAAGACCTCACTGCAGTAACACAAATCTGCATCTGAACATGATTGGCTCAGATCTGTGTTAAATATGATTGGTCTGTAGATGTGATGATGTCATCTGTGTTAAATATGATTGGTCTGTAGATGTGATGATGTCATCTGTGTTAAATATGATTGGTCGCTGTGTGGTCGCTTGTTTGCATAAACGTGTCATAAATGTGCAGTTCTACATTTATGACTTTACCTGATGGTGATTGGAGGAATCATGTCAGCTGACCATGTGAAGTCCCGCCCACTGCTGCCTCCAGCTCCACATGTGCTGAAAAAAACAAATGGAGAAATAAACAAACAGATAAACAAACAAACAAACCTCACACCAAAACAGAGAAGACTCGTGAGAGGCTCGTGCAGGAGGACAGCGTCACTGAAACATGAACAATCTGGAAGCCAAAGGATAATAATAATATCACAATAAAGATCCTCATATCCCAGATCATAACTCGCATATTCCACTCTGTGTGAACACAGGTGTGTTCAGTGAGAACAGAGGTGTGTTCAGTGTGATCAAAGGTGTGTTCAGTATGAACAGAGGTGTGTTCAGTGTGTTCAGTGTGAACAGAGGTGTGTTCAGTGTGATCAGAGGTGTGTTCAGTGTGATCAGATGTGTGTTCAGTGAGAACAGAGACGTGTTCAGTGTGATCAGAGGTGTGTTCAGTGTGATCAGAGGTGTGTTCAGTGTGATCAGAGGTGTGTTCAGTGAGAACACAGGTGTGTTCAGTGAGAACAGAGACATGTTTAGTGTGATCAGAGGTGTGTTCAGTGTGATCAGAGGTGTGTTCAGTGTGATCAGAGGTGTGTTCAGTGTGAACAGAGGTGTGTTCAGTGTGATCAGATGTGTGTTCAGTGTGATCAGAGGTGTGTTTAGTGTGATCAGAGGTGTGTTCAGTGTGATCAGAGGTGTGTTCAGTATGAACAGAGGTGTGTTCAGTGTGTTCAGTGTGAACAGAGGTGTGTTCAGTGTGAACAGAGGTGTGTTCAGTGTGATCAGAGGTGTGTTCAGTGTGATCAGTGTGATCAGAGGTGTGTTCAGTGTGATCAGAGGTGTGTTCAGTGTGATCAGAGGTGTGTTCAGTGAGAACAGAGACGTGTTTAGTGTGATCAGAGGTGTGTTCAGTGTGATCAGAGGTGTGTTCAGTGTGATCAGAGGTGTGTTCAGTGTGATCAGAGGTGTGTTCAGTGTGATCAGAGGTGTGTTCAGTGAGAACAGAGATGTGTTTAGTGTGATCAGAGGTGTGTTCAGTGTGATCAGAGGTGTGTTCAGTGAGAACAGAGAGGTGTTTAGTGTGATCAGAGGTGTGTTCTGTGTGTTCAGTGTGAACAGAGGTGTGTTCAGTGTGATCAGAGGTGTGTTCAGTGTGATCAGTGTGATCAGAGGTGTGTTCAGTGTGATCAGAGGTGTGTTCAGTGTGATCAGAGGTGTGTTCAGTGTGACAGAGGTTGTGTTCAGTGTGATCAGAGGTGTGTTCAGTGTGATCAGAGGTGTGTTCAGTGTGATCAGAGGTGTGTGTTCAGTGTGATCAGAGGTGTGTTCAGTGTGATGTTCAGTATGAACAGAGGTGTGTTCAGTGTGATCAGAGGTGTGTTCAGTATGAACAGAGGTGTGTTCAGTGTGTTCAGTGTAAACAGAGGTGTGTTCAGTGTGTTCAGTGTGAACAGAGGTGTTGTGTGATTAGAGGTGTGTTCAGTGTGATCAGAGGTGTGTTTCAGTATGAACAGAGGTGTGTTCAGTGTGATCAGAGGTGTGTGTTCAGTATGAACAGAGAGGTGTGTTCAGTGTAAACAGAGGTGTGTTCAGTGTGTTCAGTGTGAACAGAGGTGTGTTCAGTGTGATTAGAGGTGTGTTCAGTGTGATCAGTGTGATCAGAGGTGTGTTCAGTGTGAACAGAGGTGTGATCAGTGTGATCAGTGTGAACAGAGGTGTGTTCAGTGTGATCAGAGGTGTGTTATGTGTGTTCAGTGTGAACAGAGGTGTGTTCAGTGTGTTCAGTGTGAACAGAGTTGTGTTCTGTGTGTTCAGTGTGAACAGAGGTGTGTTCAGTGTGAACAGAGGTGTGTTCAGTGTGATCAGTGTGATCAGAGGTGTGTTCAGTGTGATCAGAGGTGTGTTCAGTGTGATCAGAGGTGTGTTCTGTGTGTTCAGTGTGAACAGAGGTGTGATCAGAGATGTATTCAGTGTGTTCAGTGTGAACAGAGGTGTGTTCAGTGTGTTCAGTGTGAACAGAGGTGTGTTCAGTGTGATCAGAGGTGTGTTCTGTGTGTTCAGTGAGAACAGAGACGTGTTTAGTGTGATCAGAGGTGTGTTCAGTGTGATCAGTGTGAGGAGTGTGTCAGTGTGATCAGAGGTGTGTTTCAGTGTGATCAGAGGTGTGTTCAGTGTGATCAGAGGTGTGTTCAGTGAGAACAGAGACGTGTTTAGTGTGATCAGAGGTGTGTTGTGTTCAGTGTGATCAGAGGTGTGTTCAGTGAGAACAGAGAGGTGTTTAGTGTGATCAGAGGTGTGTTCTGTGTGTTCAGTGTGAACAGAGGTGTGTTCAGTGTGATCAGAGGTGTGTTCTGTGTGTTCAGTGTGATCAGAGGTGTGTTCAGTGTGATCAGAGGTGTGTTCAGTGTGATCAGAGGTGTGTTCAGTGTGAACAGAGGTGTGTTCAGTGTGATCAGAGATGTGTGTTCAGTGTGATCAGAGGTGTGTTTAGTGTGTGATCAGAGGTGTGTTCAGTGTGATCAGAGGTGTGTTCAGTATGAACAGAGGTGGTGTTCAGTGTGATCAGAGGTGTGTTCAGTATGAACAGAGGTGTGTTCAGTGTGTTCAGTGTAAACAGAGGGTGTGTGTTCAGTGTGTTCAGTGTGAAAGAGGTGTGTTCAGTGTGATCAGAGTGAACAGTTCAGTGTGTTCAGTGTGATCAGAGGTGTGTTCAGTGTGTGTTGTGTTCAGTGTGAACAGAGGTGTGATCAGTGTGATCAGTGTGAACAGTGTGGTGTGTCAGTGTGATCAGAGGTGTGTTATGTGTGTTCAGTGTGAACAGAGGTGTGTGTCAGTGTGTGTTCAGTGTGAACAGAGTTGTGTTCTGTGTGTTCAGTGTGAACAGAGGTGTGTTCAGTGTGAACAGAGGTGTGTTCAGTGTGATACAGTGTGTGATCAGAGGTGTGTGTTCCAGTGTGATCAGAGGTGTGTTCTGTGTGTTCAGTGAGAAACAGAGACGTGTTTTTCAGTGTGATCAGAGGTGTGTTCAGTGTGATCAGAGGTGTGTTCAGTGTGAACAGAGGTGTGATCAGAGATGTATTCAGTGTGTTCAGTGTGAACAGAGGTGTGTTCAGTGTGTCCAGTGTGATCAGAGGTGTGTTCAGTGTGATCAGAGGTGTGTTCTGTGTGTTCAGTGAGAACAGAGACGTGTTTAGTGTGATCAGAGGTGTGTTCAGTGTGATCAGAGGTGTGTTCAGTGTGATCAGAGGTGTGTTCAGTGTGTTCAGTGTGATCAGAGGTGTGTTCAGTGTGATCAGAGGTGTGTTCAGTGTGTTCAGTGTGAACAGAGGTGTGTTCAGTGTGATCAGAGGTGTGTTCAGTGTGATCAGAGGTGTGTTCAGTGTGATCAGAGGTGTGTTCAGTGTGATCAGAGGTGTGTTCAGTGTGATCAGAGGTGTGTTCTGTGTGTTCAGTGTGATCTGAGTTTTTACGGCACATTTTTAAACTTTCTGATCTTTGTGTCTCTCAGTCTGAGCCACAGGAAAAGACACAAGTGAAATCTGCCACTGGACAAAACGGTATCTATGATATAAGACACTGTCCAACACTGTCCAACACTGTCCATCAGTGTCCAACAGTCTCCAACAGTGTCCAACAGTGTCCAACAGTGTCCAACAGTGTCCAACAGTGTCCAACACTGTCCAACACTGTCCAACAGTGTCCAACAGTGTCCAACAGTCTCCAACAGTGTCCAACAGTGTCCAACAGTGTCCAACAGTGTCCAACAGTGTCCATCAGTGTCCAACACTGTCCAACACTGTCCAACAGTGTCCAACAGTCTCCAACACTGTCCAACAGTGTCCAACAGTCTCCAACACTGTCCAACAGTGTCCAACAGTCTCCAACAGTGTCCAACAGTGTCCAGCAGTGTCCAGTGTCCAACAGTGTCCAACAGTGTCCAACACTGTCCAACAGTGTCCAACAGTGTCCAACAGAGTCCATCAGTGTCCAGTGTCCAACAGTGTCCAACAGAGTCCATCAGTGTCCAGTGTCCAACAGTGTCCAACAGAGTCCATCAGTGTCCAGTGTCCAACAGTGTCTGTCTGGAGCTGAAGACGCGGCCAAACGTTTTCACTCCTACAGCGTTTTGTCTAGTGACAGATTTTACTTTTGGCTTTTACTATAAACTGAACCGTGTCCTCGGCTCAGACTCGGCTCAGACTCGGTTCCACCTGCGCCTCGCCTCCGCGCGCGGGTCCCCGGGCCCCGGGTCCCGGGCCTCATGTACCGGGTCAGATAAAGCTTTTACCCACATGACACTTACCTCTGTGACACCCGCGCGCTCCTGAGTCCCGCTGAGTCCGAGTCCCGAGTCCCGCTGAGTCCCAGTCCCGGTAAAGTTGAGAGAAAGTCCCGCAGTGTCGCGCGCTGAGGCTGAGCGCGAAGGTGAAGCGCGCGCACGAGCCGCAGCGCGGCCGTTCAGATCCGCGTGCGCGATGTCACAATAAAAGTCCCAGAGCGGACACGAGCACGCGTGTATTTATTGTGAAGGAGCAAACCGGAAACAGCGCGCTCCACGCACAGTGCTTTACAGGAGCGCGCAGAGCCACAGACTCCAGACCCGGACCGTCCCGGACTAACCCAGGACTCACTGATAGACGACCTGGACTGAACCCGGAGCAAAACCCGAAGCAAAACCCGGAGCAAAACTCGGACTACACGCGGACTAAACCTGGACCATGGAAGTCCTGGTCCTGGTCCTGGCTCTGGGCTCAGTGACGCTGGACTGCACCTGCGCTGAACGGGTGAGACCCTCTTTAGTCTGGTTATGATCCAGGTGGCACCGGCTCACCGGGTTTGTGTTTGATGCCCGTGATAAAGGAGCCGGCTCTTTTGGAACTGCGCGCAGTTTTAGATTATTTAAGTCTCCCTATATTGTTGGTGTGGTGGTCCTTGGGCAAGACACTTTGAATGTGTGACTGGGCCTTTGGCGTAGAAGAGCAGCCACAGAGTCTGCCCCAGGGCGGCTGTGGCTGCATGAATGACGTAATGTGATTTTATTCACAACAGTTTCTAAAGTAATCAAACGACTCCTACGAATGAACCCTAACCCCTAAACCCTGAACCCTAAACCCTAACCCCTAAGCCCTAAACCCTAACCCCTAACCCCTAAACCCTGAACCCTAAACCCTAAGCCCTAAACCCTAAACCCTAAACCCTAAACCCTAAGCCCTGAACCCTATCCCCCAAACCCTAACCCCTAAACCCTGAACCCTAAACCCTAAGCCCTAAACCCTAACCCCTAAACCCTGAGCCCTAAACCCTAAACCCTATCCCCAAACCCTAACCCCTGAACACTAAACCCGAAACCCTAAGCCCTAAACCCTAACCCCTAAACCCTATCCCCAAACCCCAACCCCTAAACCCTGAACCCTAATCCCTAACCCCTGACCCCTAACCCCTAAACCCTAAACCCTAAACCCTACGCCCTAAACCCTATCCCCAAACCCTAACCCCTAAACCCTGAACCCTAAACCCTAACCCCTAAGCCCTAAACCCTAACCCCTAAACCCTGAACCCTAAACCCTAAGCCCTAAGCCCTAAACCCTAACCCCTAAACCCTGAACCCTAAGCCCTAAGCCCTAAACCCTATCCCCCAAACCCTAACCCCTAAACCCTAACCCTGAAACCCTAAACCCTAAGCCCTAAAAACCTAACCCCTAAACCCTGAGCCCTAAACCCTAAACCCTATCCCCCAAACCCTAACCCCTAACCCCTGAACACTAAACCCGAAACCCTAAGCCCTAAACCCTAACCCCTAAACCCTATCCCCAAACCCCAACCCCTAAACCCTGAACCCTAATCCCTAACCCCTAAACCCTAACCCCTAAACCCTGAACCCTAAACCCTAAACCCTATCCCCCAAACCCTAACCCCTAAACTCTGAACCCTAAACCCTAAACCCTAAATAGTGACCCCCCTAACCCCCAAAATGCTAACCCCTAAACCCTAAACAGTAACCCCTAATCCCAAAACCCTAAACCCTAACTCCTTAACGCTAACCCCTAACCCTTAAACCCTACACAGTAACACCTAAATCCTAACCTTTAACCCCTGAACCCTAAGCCCTAAACTCTAAACCCTAAGCCCTAAACCCTAAGCCCTGTCCCTCACCTGCAGATCTACATGTTTTTACTGTTAAACGATGGTGACATTTTCTCATTCTACATGTGACAGAGGGACAATGATGAGGAATCTAACCCACAACCTCGTGGTGAGAGGGAAGAGATAAAACTTTATAACAGGGTTCAAAGCTCAGGCTCTGGTCTGGTCTGGTCTGGTCTGGTCTCTGGTCTGGTCTGGTCTGGTCTCTGGTCTGGTCTCTGGTCTGGTCTCTGGTCTGGTCTCTGGTCTCTGGTCTGGTCTCTGGTCTGGTCTCTGGTCTCTGGTCTGGGTCTCTGGTCTCTGGTCTCTGGTCTCTGGTCTCTGGTCTCTGGTCTCTGGTCTGGTCTCTGGTCTGGGTCTGGTGTCTGGTCTCTGGTCTGGTCTCTGGTCTCTCTGGTCTCTGGTCTCTGTCTCTGGTCTGGTCTCTGGTCTGGTCTCTGGTCTCTGGTCTCTGGTCTCTGGTCTGGTCTCTGGTCTGGTCTCTGGTCTGGTCTCTGGTCTCTGGTCTCTGGTCTCTGGTCTCTGGTCTCTGGTCTGGTCTCTGGTCTGGTCTCTGGTCTCTGGTCTCTGGTCTCTGGTCTGGTTCTGGTCTGGTCTGGTTCTGGTTTTGTTGGTTTAAACTTGTGGAATGTTGCTCAGTTAAAAAAAACTGGATTTGTCTAAATCAACTGAGTCCTAAAAATGGGTCAGTGACGGGAGGGCATCTGACACAGTCAACACTCACAGATTACACTGTATTTACCCAGTGTGACTGTGGCAGAGTGGTTATCGCGTCCCCTCCCTCTCACCAGGAGGTTGTGGGTTAGACTCTGTAAGTGTTACATCGTTTAGACTCTGTCAGTTTTACATCGTTTAAACTCTGTCGGAGCTTTACATCGTTTAGACTCTGTCGGAGCGTTACATCGTTTAGACTCTGTCAGTGTTACATCGTTTAGACTCTGTCAGTGTTACATCGTTTAGACTCTGTCAGAGCGTTACATCGTTTAGACTCTGTCAGTGTTACATCGTTTAGACTCTGTCAGAGCGTTACATCGTTTAGACTCTGTCGGAGCGTTACATCGTTTAGACTCTGTCGGAGCGTTACATCGTTTAGACTCTGTCAGAACGTTACATCGTTTAGACTCTGTCAGTGTTACATCGTTTAGACTCTGTCAGAGCGTTACATCGTTTAGACTCTGTCAGTGTTACATCGTTTAGACTCTGTCAGAGCGTTACATCGTTTAAACTCTGTCGGAGCTTTACATCGTTTAGACTCTGTTGGAGCGTTACATCGTTTAGACTCTGTCGGAGCATTACATCGTTTAGACTCTGTCAGAACATTACATCGTTTAGACTCTGTCAGAGCGTTACATCGTCTAGACTCTGTCAGAACGTTACATCGTTTAGACTCTGTCAGTGTTACATCGTTTAGACTCTGTCAGAACGTTACATCGTTTAGACTCTGTCAGTGTTACATCGTTTAGACTCTGTCGGAGCTTTAAATCGTTTAGACTCTGTCAGTTTTACATCGTTTAGACTCTGTCAGTGTTACATCGTTTAGACTCTGTCAGTGTTACATCGTTTAGACTCTGTCAGTTTTACATCGTTTAGACTCTGTCAGTGTTATATCGTTTAGATTCTGTCAGAGCGTTACATCGTTTAGACTCTGTCGGAGCGTTACATCGTTTAGACTCTGTCAGAATGTTACATCATTTAGATTCTGTCAGAACGTTACATTGTTTAGACTCTGTCGGAGCGTTACATCGTTTAGACTCTGTCAGAGCGTTACATCGTTTAGAGTCTGTCAGAGCGTTACATCGTTTAGACTCTGTCGGAGTGTTACATCGTTTAGACTCTGTTGGAGCGTTACATCGTTTAGACTCTGTCGAAGCGTTACCTCGTTTAGACTCTGTCAGAGCGTTACATCGTTTAGACTCTGT
>JAIEZT010000037.1:339158-344158 GCA_019594935.1 Periophthalmus modestus | reverse complement strand
GGTGTAGGGGAGGTGTAGGGCTGGTGTAGGGGAGGTGTAGGGCTGGTGTAGGGGGGAGGTGTAGGGGCGGTGCAGGGGAGGTGTAGGGCTGGTGTAGGGAGGTGTGTAGGGGAGGTGTAGGGACTGGTGTAGGGGAGGTGTAGGGCTGGTGTAGGGGAGGTGTAGGGGAGGTGTAGGGCTGGTGTAGGGGAGGTGTAGGGGAGGTGTAGGGGAGGTGTAGGGCTGGTGTAGGGGAGGTGTAGGGCTGGTGTAGGGGAGGTGTAGGGGAGGTGTAGGGGAGGTGTAGGGGAGGTGTAGGGGAGGTGTAGGGGAGGTGTAGGGCTGGTGTAGGGGAGGTGTAGGGGAGGTGTAGGGGAGGTGTAGGGCTGGTGTAGGGGAGGTGTAGGGGCGGTGCAGGGGAGGTGTAGGGGAGGTGTAGGGGAGGTGTAGGGCTGGTGTAGGGGGAGGTGTAGGGGAGGTGTAGGACTGGTGTAGAGGGGAAGTGTAGGGGTGTAGGTGTAGGGAGGTGTAGGGGAGGTGCTGGGCTGGTGTAGGGGAGGTGCAGGGCTGGTGTAGGGGAGGTGCAGGGCTGGTGTAGGGGAGGTGTAGGGCAGTAACACAGGGAGACAGAGGACAGGACACACAAAGAGAAGAGCTCAGGTCAGACCTGGGTCTGAATCGGGTCTGATCCTGATCCCGGTCTTTCTCTTCAGGGTTTTCCAGGGAAACCTGGAGTTCCTGGACCACCCGGGTTCCCGGTGAGACTCTGTGAAACTTTAAAGATTTTTATAGAATTCAAACTGGTCTAAAGCAGGTCTTTATCTCAGGGTGTTCCTGGTCTGGAAGGGCCTCTGGGTCAACCTGGACTCCCAGGATGCAACGGGACCAAGGTAAGTCTGGAACCAGGACTAAACCAGGACTAAACCAGGACTAAACCAGGACTAAACCAGGACTAAACCAGGACTGAACCAGGACTAAACCAGGACTGAACCAGGACTAAACCAGGACTAAACCAGGGCTGAACAAGGACTAAACCAGGACTAAACCAGGACTAAACCAGGACTGAACCAGGACTAAACCAGGACTAAACCAGGACTAAACCAGGACTGAACCAGGACTGAACCAGGACTAAACCAGGACTAAACCAGGACTAAACCAGGACTGAACCAGGACTAAACCAGGACTAAACCAGGGCTGAACAAGGACTAAACCAGGACTAAACCAGGTCTAAACCAGGACTGAACCAGGACTAAACCAGGACTGGACCAGGGCTGGACTAAAGCTGGACCTGGGTCTTAAGTCTCTCTCTGTTTCAGGGCTCAGGGGGTTTGCCAGGTCTCCCTGGATTCACCGGAGCCAAAGGACTCAGGGTGAGACTTTACTACAGGGTTTGTAGTAGTAGTATTTGTAGTGGTAGTAGTAGTACTAGTAGTGGTAGTAGTAGTATTTGTAGTAGTATTTTTAATATTTTTTAGTAGTCGTGGTAGTATTTAATTCTTATATTTCTTAAATGTTTGTTTCAGGGAGATCCAGGTCTAAGAGGAGAAAAGGTCTGTCACACAGCTCATATTTATGCACCTGACCCCATGACCTCATGACCTCATGACCTCATGACCTCATGACCCCATGACCTCATGACCCCATGACCTCATGAGCCCATGACCTCATGACCTCATGACACCATGACCCATGACCTCATGACCCCATGACCCATGACCCCATGACCTCAGGAGCCCATGACCCCATGACCTCATGATCTCATGAGCCCATGACCTCATGACCCCATGACCCATGACCCCATGACCTCATGAGCCTGACCACCGGACATAGCTAACCTGCTAGCTGCTGCATTTAAAACAGGAAGTGATCATGGGCGCACCTCCAGCTCCATCGACTCTGGCTTCAATTCACTTTTTATTGAAAGACTGTGTCCCCTCCCTCTGTAACTGCAGCCTTGCTCCTGATTGGCTCTTTGTTTCGTCTCTGATTTTTAAATACGGTCCCTGGTTGCAAATTAGCCGCTAAACCTGCTCCAGCCTCGATGAGCTTCATCTGGAGCTGAGGGTGACGTCACACTCACTCAGTCACTTCTTTATACAGTCTGTGACCCCACGACCTCATGACCCTTTGACCCTTTGACCCTTTGACCCTTTGACCTGACACATTAATGAGATTAGTTTTAAAGAGATTCTAGTGAATGTTTCGGTGTCATATTCACATTAAACACTGGTATTTACCGAGGCGGCTCACAGGCCTCACACACTGACGCTCTGCTGGTTACAGGGCGACACTTTGATGACCTTTGACCCTGTCCAGGCTCTGAGGGGTGCACCGGGACCCCCAGGACTCACCGGAGCACAGGTCTGTTCACACGGCTCCAGGACGTCTGCGTCTGTGTGTCACACTGTGTGAAAACCACATCAAACACGTCTAAAATACAATAAATAACAACAAATAAAGATCACATGACCCACTGCTCTGCTCTGATTGGTGCTTTGTTTCAGGGGGAGGAGGGACTTCCTGGACCCCCCGGATTTACAGGACCAGCTGGACCTTTAGGGCTCCCGGTAAAACCTCCTCTCCTCCCTCTGTAACTCTGTTCTACTGTGATAAATGTCCCACAGTGCAGCTTTAACCCTGTTCTACTGTGATAAATGTCCCACAGTGCAGCTTTAACCCTGTTCTACTGTGATAAATGTTCCACAGTGGAGCTTTAACCCTGTTCTAATGTGATAAATGTCCCACAGTGGAGCTTTAACCCTTTAATGTTTGTGCTTTTAGAATTTTTAGTTTTTCTCCAGAAAAAAAAGTTGGCTTTTAAAAACAACCTTTGACCTCTGTCTCTCCTCAGGGTGAACCCGGGCTCCCCGGACCCACCGGAGAAAAGGTCTGACTGTCCTCTCTGTCCTGTGCTCTGATTGGCTCTGTTCTCTCTGTCCTGTGCTCTGATTGGCTGTCCTCTCTGTCCTGTGCTCTGATTGGCTGTTCTCTCTGTCCTGTGCTCTGATTGGCTGTCATCTCTGTCCTGTGCTCTGATTGGCTGTCCTCTCTGTCCTGTGCTCTGATTGGCTGTCCTCTCTGTCCTGTGCTCTGATTGGCTGTTCTCTCTGTCCTGTGCTCTGATTGGTTGTTCTCTCTGTCCTGTGCTCTGATTGGCTGTTCTCTCTGTCCTGTGCTCTGATTGGCTCTGTTCTCTCTGTCCTGTGCTCTGATTGGCTCTGTTCTCTCTGTCCTGTGCTCTGATTGGCTCTCTGTCCTATCTGATCTCTCTGTCCTGTGCTCTGATTGGCTCTGTTCTCTCTGTCCTGTGCTCTGATTGGCTCTATTCTCTCTGTCCTGTGCTCTGATTGGCTGTTCTCTCTGTCCTGTGCTCTGATTGGTTGTTCTCTCTGTCCTGTGCTCTGATTGGCTGTCCTCTCTGTCCTGTGCTCTGATTGGCTGTTCTCTCTGTCCTGTGCTCTGATTGGCTCTGTTCTCTCTGTCCTGTGCTCTGATTGGCTGTTCTCTCTGTCCTGTGCTCTGATTGGCTGTTCTCTCTGTCCTGTGCTCTGATTGGCTCTGTTCTCTCTGTCCTGTGCTCTGATTGGTTGTTCTCTCTGTGCTCTGTGCTCTGATAGGCTGTTCTCTCTGTCCTGTGCTCTGATTGGCTCTGTTCTCTCTGTCCTGTGCTCTGATTGGCTGTTCTTTCTGTCCTGTGCTCTGATTGGCTCTGTCCGTGGTGCTGATTGGTTAACTCTTGTCTCTATGTGTTTAGGGTCAGGAGGGCCCCAGTCCTGTGGTGCCGGGGCCCCGGGGCCAAAAGGTGCGTCGCACACTCCTCACAGACACTTTGTGAACACATGTGTAACGTGTCGTGTGAAAGTAACACGCGTGTGCTGTGCTGCAGGGGGAGCGAGGGCCCCCAGGAGCCCCGGGACAAAAGGGAATCAAACTGTACGCCTCGGGCCCCCAGGAACTCAAGGTCTGAAACCTCACACAACTACACAAATACACACAAATACACACATACACAAATACACACACAAATACACACAAATATACATACAAATACACACAAATACACACACAAATACACACACAAATACACACACAAATACACACACAAATACACACAAATACACAAATACACACACAAATACACACAAATACACACAAAACACACACAAATACACACACAAATACACACACAAATACACACAAAATACACACACAAATACACACACAAACACACAAATACACACACACACACATATACATACAAATACACACAAATACACACACAAATACACACAAATACACACAAATACACAAATACACACACAAATACACACAAATACACACACAAATACACACAAATACACACAAATACACACAAATACACACAAATACACACACAAATACACACAAATATACATACAAATACACACAAATACACACACAAATACACACAAATACACACAAATACACACAAATACACAAATACACACACAAATACACACAAATACACACACAAATACACACAAATACACACAAATACACACACAAATACACACAAATACACACACAAATACACACAAATACACACACAAATACACACAAATACACACAAATACACACACAAATACACACACAAATACACACAAATACACACAAATACACAAAATACACACAAATACACACACAAATACACACAAATACACACACAAATACACACAAATACACACAAATACACACACAAACACACAAATACACACACAAATACACACACAAATACACACACAAACACACACAAATACACACAAATACACACACACACACACACAAATACACACAAATACACAAATACACACAAATATACATACAAATACACACATAACACACAAATACACACATAACACACAAATATACACACATACTAAACACACACAAACATAAGACACACACATAAGACAAACGCACACAAACACACTAACACTTCACACAGGTACGATATGAGTCATTAAATCTGCACCAGTCTGTTC
>JAIEZT010000037.1:179158-334158 GCA_019594935.1 Periophthalmus modestus | reverse complement strand
GATCAAAACTCTGCTCTGCAGGTGTTTGGTCCCAGGGGAGACCCAGGTCCAGAGGGAGAGCCCGGCCCCAGAGGACCCCCCGGACAAAGGGGTCCCCCAGGGCCCACACGCATCGGGCCCCAGGATTCACTGGCCCCAAAGGCAGTGTGGGGGTCCGAGGGGCCCCGGGAGAACCAGGACTACCAGGTGAGCTCCAGAGACCAACTAAACCTGTCACAGTTCTGCCTGTTTCCAGCTCTGTTTCCAGCCTTTTCCGGCCTCTACCTGGACTCCATAACACATCTTCCCTGTTACCCTGTTACCATGGCAACCACCATGAGACCATCCAGTTTCACATCCTGGAAACTTCACAGCACCTGTAATCCTCGGCTTCAAGTGGGTTTTCCGTCATAACCCACATATCGATTGGTCTACAGGCTCCGTTACTAGGAGTCCATCCTGTCATCAGATCTGCCTCAACCAAGCCATTCCAGCCATGCTACCAACTGACCACTCTGGTCCTCCACCAGACCTAACAGGTGTTCCTGAGGAGTATCACAACCTCTAAAAGGTTTTTAGCAAGACCAAGACAACATCACTTCCTTGTCCTTATGACTGTGCCACTGACCTTCAGACCTGAAAGAGAAGCTATGAAGAAGAATATTAATGAGCCTTTGGCTGCAGGAGTTATTCGTTCCTCTTCATCTCCCGCTGGTGCGGGTTTCTTCTTTGTTGAGAAGAAAAGATGCTTGGGCCTTGCATGTCTACAGGGGCTAAACAATAATACAGTCAAGGATTCGATGCCCTCTGCCCCTCCTCTCGTCAGCTTTTGAACTCCTGCAGGATGTTGTTATTTTCACTAAACTAGACGAACGTAACATTTACCATCTGATCCAGATGAGGAGGATGAGTGGAAGGCTGCCTTTAACACACCAGCAGGACACTATGAGTACCTGGTTATGCCATTCGGTCTCACCAACGCCCCTCTGTGTTCCCAGCTCTAGTCAGTGATGTCCTGTGTGACAGGCTGAACAAGTATGTTTTTGTTTACCTCAAAGACGTCTTGATCTTCTCTAAGTCTAGGGAAGAACATGTTCATCATGTACAGACCGTACTGCAACGTTTACTTGCCAACTCACTCTTCATCAAGGCAGAGAGGCAAGGTGGTCATTGTTTCTGAATAGATCCAGTTTTACTCTTACCATCCTGGTCCACATAACACTAAGCCAGATTCTCTGTCTCGCCAGTTCTCCACCTCTGAGGACCCCCTGCAGAACCTGAAACCATTCTTTCTAATTCCAATATGGAAGTGGAGGAACGAGTAAAAGCTGCTCTGGAAGACCAACCTGGCCCCACCACTTATCCCGAGAACCTCCTGTATGTTCCACTTCATCTCAGGTCAGACGTTCTGCAGTGGGCTCACAGTTTCAAACATACCTGTCATCCCGGCATCCAGCAAAATAAGGAAGTCCTGCGACAAAGATTCTGGTGGGGTACTCTGGATGAACACACCAGATATTCTGACAATGCCTTTCCAATCTGTAACCAGTCTGAGAACACACACCAACACACCAAGCCCCTGCCAGCCATCTTATTCCTCTTCCTGTTCCTCACCGGCCTTGGTCCCATATATCCCTCGACTGGCTTACCAACTTCCCATGGACACACCACTATCCTGTCTGTCGTTGATTGTTTTAGTGAAATGGCCTATTCCATTCTGCTCGCCAAACTTCCATCTGCTAAAGAGACAGCTGAGCTCATGTTGCAGCGTGTTTTTCGGCCGCATGGACTCCCCACTGACATTGTGTCTGATCGGAGTCTGCAGTTCACCTAAATCTTCTGGCAGGAGTTCTGTTCTCTTCTAGGGGCCACTGTTAGCCTGTCATCTGGCTATCATCCTCAGTCCAGTGGTCAAACAGAGAGAATCAACCAGCAGATGGAGACAGTGGTGCGTTGCATGGCCTCGAGAAACCCTTCCTCCTGGTCCCAGCAGCTACTGTGGGTCGAGTACTCTCACAACACACCGAGAAGGGTCTGCCACTGGTTTTTCCCCCATTTCAGTGTGTTTATGGGTACCAGCCGCCTTTGTTTCAGTCGCAGGAAAAGGAAGCGTCATGTCCATCTGTTCAGGCCTTCATCAAGCGCAGCTACAGAACCTGGAGACAGGCTCGGACCGTCCTTCTCCACACAGCACAGCGCTACTCTCCTTCAGCTAACTGTCGACAATTGGAAGCTCCTGCTTATCAGGCCGGTCATATGGTGCAGCTCTCCACCAAGGATCTTCCACTGCGGGGTGACTTTAAGAAGCTAGCACCAAATTTCATTGGGCCCTTTGAAATAGACAATATGGTTAACGTAGTAGCTGAGCGCCTCAAGTTACCCAGAGCCATCACCCTGACGTTCTATGTCTTAAGATTGAAGCCCGTCTGTGAAAGCCCTCTTGCTCCTGCTTTGCCTCCACCACTGCCAACACGTCTGATTAATGGGGAGCCTGCATATCTGTGTGGCGCTTCCTGCGTTCCAGGTGCTGTGGTCAAGGCATCCAATATTGTGTTGATTGGAAAGGCTATGGTCCAGAAGAGCGTTCCTGGGTGCCCACTAGCTATATCTTGGACTCACTTCTCATTATGACCTTTCATGAGTAACGTCCAGCTCAACCGTCGAAGGGCTCTTCAAGTTCTCCTGTTTTCCCTCTTTTGGTCTTGGGTGATCCATCAGAGGATGATGAATTGGTGACTGGCAGCAGGTCTCGTTCTCGTAATCTGGAGAGTGATTCTGACCTTTTTTGTGCCACAGGGGACAAGGGGGAACCATTCAAATATGACATCTCTTCAGGAAACCCTGGTCCTAAAGGGTCAAAGGGTCAGAGCGGCAGTCCAGGATCTGAAGGTAAGTCCAGACCAGAGACCAGAGACCAGAGACCAGACCAGAGACCAGACCAGAGACCAGACCAGAGACCAGACCAGACCAGAGACCAGAGACCGAGAGACCAGACCAGAGACCAGACCAAAGACCAGACCAGAGACCAGACCAGAGACCAGACCAGAGACCAGACCAGAGACCAGACCAAAGATCAGACCAGAGACCAGAGACCAGACCAGAGACCAGATCAGAGACCAGAGACCAGAGACCAGAGACCAGAGACCAGAGACCAGAGACCAGACCAGACCAGAGACCAGACCAGACCAGAGACCAGAGACCCAGAGACCAGACCAGAGACCAGACCAAAAGACCAGACCAGAGACCAGACCAGAGACCAGACCAGAGACCAGACCAAAGACCAGACCAGAGACCAGAGACCAGACCAGAGACCAGACCAGAGACCAGACCAAAGATCAGACCAGAGACCAGAGACCAGACCAGAGACCAGATCAGAGACCCAGAGACCAGAGACCAGAGACCAGAGACCAGAGACCCAGACCAGAGACCAGACCAGAGACCAGACCAGACCAGAGACCAGAGACCAGAGACCAGACCAGAGACCAGACCAAAGACCAGACCAGAGACCAGACCAGAGACCAGACCAGAGACCAGACCAAAGACCAGACCAGAGACCAGAGACCAGACCAGAGACCAGACCAGAGACCAGAGACCAGAGACCAGACCAGAGACCAGACCAGACCAGAGACCAGAGACCAGAGACCAGAGACCAGACCAGAGACCAGACCAGAGACCAGAGACCAGAGACCAGAGACCAGAGACCAGACCAGAGACCAGACCAGACCAGACCAGAGACCAGAGACCAGACCAGAGACCAGAGTCCAGTCCTGTCATGGTCAGAGTCAAAGTCTTCAGATTGGTTCTGTTCCAGGTCTGGCTGGATTCCCAGGAAAACCAGGACGCCCGGGACCCAAAGGACAGAAGGGAGACTCGGGCTTCTCCATCCAGGGACCGCAAGGGTTTCCTGGGGTCAAAGGTCAGTCCTGTAACATGGCATATGATGTACTATAATAGTATGGTAGTACTATGAGTAGCAGTATAGTAATGGTATGTGGCATGTATAATGATGGTGATGTTCGACAGGTCTCAAAAAGTCTGTGTCTGAATAGTAGTAGTAGTAGTAGTAGTAGTAGTAGTAGCGGCAGCAACAGTAGCAATAGCAGTAGTAGTAGTAGTAGTAGTAGTAGTAGTAGTAGTAGCGGCAGCAACAGTAGCAATAGCAGTAGTAGTAGTAGTAGTAGTAGTAGTAGTAGCGGCAGCAACAGTAGCAATAGCAGTAGCAGTAGTAGTAGTAGTAGTAGTAGTAGTAGTAGCGGCAGCAACAGTAGCAATAGCAGTAGTAGTAGTAGTAGTAGTAGTAGTAGTAGTAGCGGCAGCAACAGTAGCAATAGCAGTAGTAGTAGTAGTAGTAGTAGTAGTAGTAGTAGCGGCGGCAGCAACAGTAGCAATAGCAGTAGTAGTAGTAGTAGTAGTAGTAGTAGTAGCGGCAGCAATAGTAGTAGTAGTAGTAGTAGTAGTAGTAGTAGTAGTAGTAGTAGTTGTGAATATGATGGTGATGTGTGAGTAAACATTTATGTCTCAGGAAACAGAGGCTCTCCTGGAGACCCTGGTCTGCCCAGTTTTGGGGTCAAAGGTCGAGCTGGACCTTCAGGGCCACCAGGACGACCTGGGGCCAAGGTACAGTCCAGGATCTGAACTGTTTTATTTGTGTTTATTGTAATACTCCCCTGAAACCACACGTCCCTGTGTCTGTCTCAGGGGGACCCAGGCTTTGGATTTCCAGGGACCCAGGGACGGAGCGGCCCCCAGGGAGAGGAGGGGTCTGTGGGGCCCCAGGGCAACCAAGGGCCCCCTGGTCTGAACGGAGAACCAGGACGTGCAGGAGAGAGGGGAGTGACTGGAGCTAAAGGTAGAGGACTGAACCCAGACTAAACCCGGTCTGAACCAGGACTGAACCAACACTGACTCAGGACTGAACCAGAACTAAACCAGGACTGAACCAGAACTGAACCAGGACTGAACCAGAACTGAACCAGGACTGAACCAGAACTAAACCAGGACTGAACCAGAACTGAACCAGGACTGAACCAGAACTAAACCAGGACTGAACCAGAACTAAACCAGGACTAAACCAGGATTGATCAGGTAGGTCTATGCAAAGTCTGTCCCTAGACTGAGCTCACTCTGACTCTGCTTAGGGGACTCTGGACCAGTTGGACCTCCTGGACCACAGGGGTTTGTGGGTCGGTGTCTCCCAGGACCTCCTGGACCTCCAGGAAAACCAGGACCTTTTGGAAATCTTGGATTCCCAGGTACAAACCTGATCTCTGGACTCAACAGAAATGAGTCTGATTTACAACCTCTGACTCTGTCTCAGGTGTGAAGGGACCAAAGGGAATTCAGGGGGACCTGGGGCCCCCAGGCATCGGGAACATGGGCCCTCCCGGTCCTTATGGGGCCCCTGGCTTTGACGGAGAGCCGGGGCCGGTGGGAGTTGTGGGGAAGAAGGGCCAAACAGGGGCCCCGGGAGCAGCAGGAGGGACAGGTAACAGCCAATCAGAGCAGAGCTCATTCACTCCTGTGATTGGTCCTTCAGTCTCTCTGTGATCTTCAGGGTCCAGAGGAAACTCGGGGCCCTCAGGACCTGCCGGTCCCCCGGGACCCCAGGGAAGACCAGGGCCATCGGGGCCAGCTGGGCCCACAGGTAAACGGCCCCAGAGTTTTATTTAACCTTTATTTATCGAGTCACCTCTGTGCAGTCAAGTCATGACCTGCAGCAAACCTGATTTGGACTCTTTCAGGAGAGCCGGGGTTCTCAGGGGCCACGGGATCCCAGGGGCCCAGAGGGACTCCGGGAGAGCCGGGAGTCCCAGGCCCTAAAGGAGAAAGAAAAGTTATTCAAGTTTATGGAGAGGAGGGTCCCCCAGGCGCCCCAGGTCTGACCGTCCAGCTCTCTCTCTCTCTGCCCTCTGCCCTCTGTAGGACCCCCGGGTCTCTCTCTTTTTGACCTCTGACCTTTGTAGGACCCCCGGGTCTCTCTCTCTCTCTGACCTCTGCCCTCTGTAGGACCCCCGGGTCTCTCTCTCTCTCTGACCTCTGCCCTCTGTAGGACCCCCGGGTCTCTCTCTCTCTCTCTCTGACCTCTGCCCTCTGTAGGACCCCCGGGTCTCTCTCTCTCTTTTTGACCTCTGCCTCTGTAGGGACCCCCGGGTCTCTCTCTCTCTCTGACCTCTGCCCTCTGTAGGACCCCCGGGTCTCTCTCTTTTTGACCTCTGACCTTTGTAGGACCCCCAACTCTCTCTCTCTCTCTGCCCTCTGCCCTCTGTAGGACCCCCGGGTCTCTCTCTTTTTGACCTCTGCCCTCTGTAGGACCCCCGGGTCGCTCTCTCTCTCTGACCTCTGCCCTCTGTAGGACCCCCGGGTCTCTCTCTCTCTCTGACCTCTGCCCTCTGTAGGACCCCCGGGTCTCTCTCTCTCTTTTTGACCTCTGCCCTCTGTAGGACTCCGGGCCTCTCTCTCTCTTTTTGACCTCTGCCCTCTGTAGGACTCCCGGGCCTCTCTCTCTCTCTTTTTGACCTCTGCCCTCTGTAGGACCCCCGGGCCTCTCTCTCTCTTTTTGACCTCTGCCCTCTGTAGGACTCCCGGGCCTCTCTCTCTCTTTGACCTCTGCCCTCTGTAGGACCCCCGGGTCTCTCTCTCTCTCTCTCTGACCTCTGCCCTGTGTAGGACCCCGGGTCTCTCTCTTTTTTACCTCTGACCTTTGTAGGACCCCCAACTCTCTCTCTCTCTCTCTCTCTCTCTCTCTCTCACTCTCTCTCTGACCTCTGCCCTCTGTAGGACCCCCGGGTCTCTCTCTCTCTTTTTGACCTCTGCCCTCTGTAGGACCCCCGGTCCTCTCTCTCTCTTTTTGACCTCTGCCCTCTGTAGGACCCCCGGGTCTCTCTCTCTCTCTCTCTGACCTCTGCCCTCTGTAGGACCCCCGGGTCTCTCTCTCTCTTTTGACCTCTGCCCTCTGTAGGACCCCCGGGTCTCTCTCTCTCTCTTTTTGACCTCTGCCCTCTGTAGGACCCCGGGTCTCTCTCTTTTTGACCTCTGACCTTTGTAGGACCCCCAACTCTCTCTCTCTCTCTCTCTCTGCCCTCTGTAGGACTCCCGGGCCTCTCTATCTCTCTGACCTCTCTGCCCTCTGTAGGACCCCGGGGTCTCTCTCCTCTTCCCTCTCTTTTTGACCTCTGCCCTCTGTAGGACCCCCGGGTCTCTCTCTCTCTCTGACCTCTGCCCTCTGTAGGACCCCCGGGTCTCTCTCTCTCTCTTTTTGACCTCTGCCCTCTGTAGGACCCCCGGGTCTCTCTCTCTCTCTCTCTGACCTCTGCCCTCTGTAGGACCCCCGGGTCTCTCTCTTTTTGACCTCTGCCCTCTGGACCCCCCGGACCCCTGGTCGCTCTCTCTCTCTGACCTCTGCCCTCTGTAGGACCCCCCGGGTCTCTCTCTCTCTCCTCTGACCTCTGCCCTCTGTAGGACCCCCGGGTCTCTCTCTCTCTCTTTTTGACCTCTGCCCTCTGTAGGACCCCCGGGTCTCTCTCTCTCTTTTTGACCTCTGCCCTCTGTAGGACCCCCGGGTCTCTCTCTCTCTCTCTGACCTCTGCCCTCTGTAGGACCCCCGGGTCTCTCTCTCTCTTTTTGACCTCTGCTCTCTGTAGGACCCCGGGTCTCTCTCTCTCTCTTTTGACCTCTGCCCTCTGTAGGACCCCCAGGTCTCTCTCTTTTTGACCTCTGACCTTTGTAGGACCCCCAACTCTCTCTCTCTCTCTCTCTGCCCTCTGTAGGACTCCCGGGCCTCTCTATCTCTCTGACCTCTGCCCTCTGTAGGACCCCGGGTCTCTCTCTCTCTCTCTCTGACCTCTGCCCTCTGTAGGACCCCCGGGTCGCTCTCTCTTTTTGACCTCTGACCTTTGTAGGACCCCCCGGGTCTCTCTCTCTCTCTCTCCTCTGCCCTCTCTCTCTCTCTCTCTCTCTCTCTCTGACCTCTGCCCTCTGTAGGACCCCCGGGTCTCTCTCTCTCTGACCTCTGCCCTCTGTAGGACCCCCGGGTCTCTCTCTCTCTCTGACCTCTGCCCTCTGTAGGACCCCCGGGCGCCCCTGGAGAGCGAGGAGAGGACGGTGTGATTGGACTCAGAGGATTTCGGGGTCGAGACGGTTCCCCGGGAGCAGACGGAGCTCAAGGTGAGGAGCAGGACTCAGCCCTGACCCTAATAACCGTTTTACTGACGACTGTGGATGTTCCAGGAGCCGCGGGGGAGCAGGGGACACAGGGAGAGCCCGGTCTGCCTGGAGTGAGCGGGCCCCCGGGGGACTCAGGGCTGATGGGGCCCCCAGGTAACACCCACACACTGTGAGGTAAACACGTAAGTAGGCTGACGATCAGAAAGTACCTAAAGCAGATGCCCCCCGCAGTCTAAACAACCCTGTAACCCCTAACCCCTAATCCTAACCCCAAACCCTACTAGGACTGAGGAGGTAGGAGGAGTGAGGAGTGAGGAGTGAGGAGTGAGGAGGTATGAGTGAGGAGTGAGGAGTGAGGAGTGAGGAGTGAGGAGGGAGGAGGTAGGAGTGAGGAGGTATTAGTGAGGAGATAGGACTTAGGAGTTAGGAGGGATGGAGATAGGAGTGAGGAGTGAGGAGGAGGGAGTGAGGAGGTGAGAAGTGAGGAGGTAGGAGGAGTGAGGAGGGATGAGTGAGGAGGTAGGAGTGAGGAGTGAGGAGGTATGAGTGAGGAGGTATGAGTGAGGAGATAGGAGGTAGGAGATAGGAGTGAGGAGTGAGGAGGTAGGAGTGAGGAGGTATTAGTGAGGAGATAGGACTTAGGAGTTAGGAGGTAGGAGATAGGAGTGAGGAGGTAGGAGTGAGGAGGTAGAAGTGAGGAGGTAGGAGTGAGGAGGGATGAGTGAGGAGGTAGGAGTGAGGTTTGAGGAGGTAGGAGGGATGAGTGAGGAGGTAGGAATGAGGAGGTATGAGTGAGGAGATAGGATTTAGGAGGAGGAGTTAGTATGTAGGAGTTAGGATGTAGGAGATAGGACAGTTTTCTGACACTCGTAGGACTCTTCACAGAATGAGGCTGATTTGTTTTGTGCAGGGTGTAAAGGAGACAGGGGCGTCCCGGGGCCACGGGGGGCCCCAGGGGAGGCGGGGCCCCCGGGACCCCCCGGAGATAAAGGCCCAAAAGGAGACGCCACTTCTGACGGAAGAGGAGCCACAGGCGCCAAGGGAGAAAAGGTACAGACAGAACAGAGAGAATAACACCACCACAGCCTGTTCTTCAACCTCTGTGTGTCCAGGGCCGCACCGGACCCCCGGGGGCCCCAGGACCTCGGGGGGCTGTGGGAGAACAAGGAGCTGACGGGGCCCCTGGAATGTGTGGCCCCTGTGGAGAGACGGGGCCCCCAGGACTCAAAGGCTTCAGAGGTACAAGGCCCTGAACATGACTGTAAACTGACCCAGACTAAACCAGACTAATGTGACCTGAACCAGACTAAACCAGACTAATGTGATCTGAACCAGACTAAACCAGACTAATGTGACCTGAACCAGACTAAACCAGACTAATGTGATCTGAACCAGACTAAACCAGACTAATGTGATCTGACCCAGACTAAACCAGACTAATGTGACCTGAACCAGACTAAACCAGACTAATGTGACCTGAACCAGACTAATGTGACCTGAACCAGACTAAACCAGACTAATGTGACCTGAACCAGACTAATGTGATCTGACCCAGACTAAACCAGACTAATGTGATCTGACCCAGACTAAACCAGACTAATGTGATCTGACCCAGACTAAACCAGACTAATGTGATCTGACCCAGACTAAACCAGACTAATGTGACCTGAACCAGACTAAACCAGACTAATGTGACCTGAACCAGACTAAACCAGACTAATGTGATCTGACCCAGACTAAACCAGACTAATGTGATCTGACCCAGACTAAACCAGACTAATGTGATCTGACCCAGACTAAACCAGACTAATGTGACCTGAACCAGACTAAACCAGACTAATGTGATCTGAACCAGACTAAACCCAGACTAATGTGACCTGAACCAGACTAAACCAGACTAATGTGATCTGAACCAGACTAATGTGATCTGACCCAGACTAAACCAGACTAATGTGATCTGACCCAGACTAAACCAGACTAATGTGACCTGAACCAGACTAAACCAGACTAATGTGATCTGAACCAGACTAAACCAGACTAATGTGACCTGAACCAGACTAAACCAGACTAATGTGATCTGAACCAGACTAAACCAGACTAATGTGATCTGAACCAGACTAAACCAGACTAATGTGATCTGAACCAGACTAAACCAGACTAATGTGACCTGAACCAGACTAAACCAGACTAATGTGATCTGAACCAGACTAAACCAGACTAATGTGATCTGACCCAGACTAAACCAGACTAATGTGACCTGAACCCAGACTAAACCAGACTAATGTGACCTGAACCCGACTAATGTGACCTGAACCAGACTAAACCAGACTAATGTGACCTGAACCAGACTAATGTGATCTGACCCAGACTAAACCAGACTAATGTGATCTGACCCAGACTAAACCAGACTAATGTGATCTGACCCAGACTAAACCAGACTAATGTGATCTGACCCAGACTAAACCAGACTAATGTGACCTGAACCAGACTAAACCAGACTAATGTGACCTGAACCAGACTAAACCAGACTAATGTGATCTGACCCAGACTAAACCAGACTAATGTGATCTGACCCAGACTAAACCAGACTAATGTGATCTGACCCAGACTAAACCAGACTAATGTGACCTGAACCAGACTAAACCAGACTAATGTGATCTGAACCAGACTAAACCAGACTAATGTGACCTGAACCAGACTAAACCAGACTAATGTGATCTGAACCAGACTAATGTGATCTGACCCAGACTAAACCAGACTAATGTGATCTGACCCAGACTAAACCAGACTAATGTGACCTGAACCAGACTAAACCAGACTAATGTGATCTGAACCAGACTAAAACCAGACTAATGTGACCTGAACCAGACTAAACCAGACTAATGTGATCTGAACCAGACTAAACCAGACTAATGTGATCTGAACCAGACTAAACCAGACTAATGTGACCTGAACCAGACTAAACCAGACTAGTGTGACCTGAACCAGACTAAACCAGACTAATGTGATCTGAACCAGACTAAACCAGACTAATGTGACCTGAACCAGACTAAACCAGACTAGTGTGACCTGAACCAGACTAAAACCAGACTAATGTGATCTGAACCAGACTAAACCAGACTAATGTGACCTGAACCAGACTAAACCAGACTAATGTGACCTGAACCAGACTAAACCAGACTAATGTGATCTGAACAAGACTAAACCAGACTAATGTGATCTGAACCAGACTAAACCAGACTAATGTGATCTGAACCAGACTAAACCAGACTAATGTGACCTGAACCAGACTAAACCAGACTAATGTGATCTGAACAAGACTAAACCAGACTAATGTGACCTGAACCAGACTAACTCTCACTGTGTGAAAGACGTCTCTCAGCCAGGGCCTCCTGCCCTCAGGGGTCAAGGGTCAGGGGTCAGAGGTCACACTTACCTGACCCCTGTTAAGCATAACACTGTGTTTTAGGGGCCCCTGGTTTACCTGGAGCAAGGGGCTTTGATGGGCCCCAAGGGGCCAATGGACTTCCAGGCTTCAGCGGACTCCCAGGTAAGAGCTTCACATCTGCTCCTCTGGCTCCTCTGGCTCTTCTGACTCCTGTGGCTCTTGTGGCTCCTGTGGCTCCTCTGGCTCCTCTGACTCTGCTCTTGTGGCTCCTCTGGCTCCTGTGGCTCCTCTGGCTCCTCTGACTCTGCTCTTGTGGCTCCTCTGGCTCCTGTGGTTCCTCTGGCTCCTCTGGCTCTTCTGACTCCTGTGGCTCTTCTGGCTCCTGTGGCTCCTCTGGCTCCTGTGGCTCCTCTGACTCTGCTCTTGTGGCTCCTGTGGCTCCTGTGACTCCTCTGACTCTGCTCTTGTGGCTCCTGTGGCTCCTGTGGCTCCTCTGACTCTGCTCTTGTGGCTCCTCTGGCTCCTGTGGCTCCTCTGGCTCTGCTCTTGTGGCTCCTCTGGCTCCTGTGGCTCCTGTGGCTCTGCTCCCGTGGCTCCTGTGGCTCCTGTGGCTCCTCTGGCTGGTTTAAATTATATTGATATAATTTTCAGGAAACAAAGGAGCTCCTGGAGACCCAGGACGTCCAGGTCCAAGAGGAAACCAGGGCCAGGACGGGATCCCCGGGCCGGCGGGAGAGAAGGGCATGATGGGAGGTGAATACTGAACCGCAGAAAATAATGATAATAGTGATAATAATAATGATAATAAATTATAATGATAATAATAACTTCTGTGTAGCTCCAGGATTTGGCCCTCGGGGACCGGAGGGACCCAAAGGAAGTCCTGGTGAGTGTGAGAGCGCCCCCTGCTGTTCTGTGGAGCAGAGCTGACGTGTGTTCTGTGCAGGCTGTGCGGGGGACCCAGGCCCCCCGGGCTCCTGTGGCCCCCCTGGACCCCCTGGTCCTCAGGGAGAGCCCGGTCTAGTCGGCTTTCCGGGTCCTGCGGGTCCTGTCGGGTGTAAAGGACAACAGGCCCTCTGCTACGAGGCCCCAAAGGAGACAGGGGCCCCGAGGGACGCCGAGGGCCTCCAGGTCAGACTCTAGTGTCATCTGTTTGTGTTTGTGACTGAAACTGAAGCCGTGTTTGTGTTCAGGGCCGATCGGCTGTAAGGGCCCCCAGGGGCCCCCGGGGCCCGGCTTTAAAGGAGACAAAGGAGAGAAGGGTCCCTCCGGACTGAAAGGCAGAGAGGGGTCCCCAGGAACACCAGGGGCCCCAGGCATACCAGTGAGTACATGCTTTCTGTCCGACCAATCAGAGCCTTCCTCTGAAAAAGAGGCGGAGTCTCTGTGACTAAAGGCACTTTGTTCTTTCAGGGCCTGGATGGACTCCCAGGGGCCCCAGGACCAAAGGGACAGATGGGCTCCACAGGGGCCCCCGGCCCTCAGGGTGAGGACCAAGAGCCGGGGTTACGACAGGAACACTGTACCTTTAGTACTAGTACTCTGCAATACTCTGTAGTACTGTGCAGTACTGTGCAGTACTCTCTACTCTGCAGTACTGTGTGTACTCGAGAGTACACACAGTATACAGAGTACTACATAGTATTACAGAGTACTACAGAGTACACAGAGTACTACAGAGTACACAGAGTACTACAGAGTACACAGAGTACTACAGAGTACTGCAGTAACTGTAGTAATTGTACTAAAAGTTGCTGTTACTGTCTGTGCGGCAGGACTCAAGGGAGACTCAGGGCCACCAGGACCAGATGCTTATCCAGGGCCCCCCGGGCCCCCCGGAGCCAAAGGTACCTCCTCCTCTGCTCCTCTCTCCCACCTCTCTCCTCTTCTCTCCTTTTCTTTCTCTCCTTCTTCCTTTTCCTCCTTTCTCCTCTGTCTCTTTCTCTTGGTTTAGGGCTTAAGTTGTTAACCCTTTGTGCTCCTGCAGGTGTGAGGCCCTGTTCTCCTCCTCCCTCCCCCTATCTGATTCTTCTCCTCCTCTCTGCTCCCTCTCTCCTGCTCAGGAATAGGGTTGACTCCCTTTGCTCCCTCTCTTCCTCTCTCCCTCTGCTCCCTCTCCTCCTCTCTCCTCCTCAGGGATAGGGTTGACTCTCTCCTCCTCTCTCCCTCTCCTCCTCCCTCCACCTCTGCTCCCTCTCCTCCTCTCTCCTCTCTCCTCCTCTCTCCTCCTCTGCTCCCTCTGCTCCCTCTCCTCCTCTCTCCCTCTCCTCCTCTGCTCCCTCTGCTCCCTCTCCTCCTCTCTCCCTCTCCTCCTCTCTCCTCCTCTCCTCCTCTCTCCCTCTCTCCTCCTCAGGGATAGGGTTGACTCTCTCCGTTCTCTTCAGGTGTGAAGGGCCGGCCTCGCCCTGTGGTCCAGAGTCCAGGAGATCCAGGTCTAGACGGAGGTCCAGGAGAACCAGGACCCACAGGAGTGAACGGAGAACCGGGTCGGATGGGAGCGCAGGGTGAGACTCACACACCTGGTATAAAGATATAAAGATATAAAGATATAATTATATAAAGATATAATTATATAAAGATATAAAGATATAAAGATATAATTATATAAAGATATAATTATATAAAGATATAAAGATATAAAGATATAATTATATAAAGATATAATTATATAAAGATATAAAGATATAAAGATGTAAAGATGTAAAGATATAAATATATAAATATACTGTAGAGTGACATGACCTCTGACCTGTCGCACATGTCTGAGGTACATAAACCTGCTAACCTGTTAGCCACGCTTAGCCTCGACGAGCTCACTTCTTTCTTCTTCAGTCTATGGTCAGAGGTCAAAGTGTGCCAGGGGTCAGAGGTCATGTGTTTAGGTCACTCAGAGGTCATGTGTGTTGTGTGTCATGTTTTGTGATCATGTTTCTCTCCTGTGTTCATGGACCGAGCCGCCATTTTGTGTCCACAGGGGTCAAAGGGCGTAAAGGTCGACCCGGGTCCACGTTTGGACCTGGACCCCCCGGACCCAAGGGCCTCAAAGGAGACCAGGGCCTCAAAGGACTTAAAGGTCAGATGCCCTCCCTCCTCACGTCCCTGTGTCAGATGCCCTCCCTCCTCTGTCCCTGTGTCAGATGCCCTCCCTCCTCTGTCCCTGTGTCAGATGCCCTCCCTCCTCTGTCCCTGTGTCAGATGCCCTCCCTCCTCTGTCCCTGTGTCAGATGCCCTCCCTCCTCACGTCCCTGTGTCAGATGCCCTCCCTCCTCACGTCCCTGTGTCAGATGCCCTCCCTCCTCACGTCCCTGTGTCAGATGCCCTCCCTCCTCAGTGTCTTGTGTCAGATGCCCTCCCTCCTCAGTCTGTGTCAGATGCCCTCCCTCCTCACGTCCTTGTGTCAGATGGCCCTCCCTCCTCTCGTCCCTGGAAGGTGCTTCCCTCAGCGACGGTCCCTGTGTCAGATGCCCTCCCTCCTCACGTACTGTGTCAGATGCCCTCCCTCCTCACGTCTGTGTCAGATGCCTCCTCCTCACGTCTGTGTCAGATGCCCTCCCTCCTCACGTCTCAACCGTCAGATGCCCGGACCTCCTCACGTCTGTGTCAGATGCCCTCCCTCCTCTCGTCCCTGTGTCAGATGCCCTCCCTCCTCAGTGTCTTGTGTGTTACAGGGGCGGAGGGCTTTCGGGGAGGTCTGGGGCGTAAAGGAGCCAGTCGGGCCCCCAGGGAAACTGGAAGGTGCTTCCCACAGCGACGGGTTCTTGTTCACGAGGCACAGCCAGAGCCTACATATCCCAGAATGCCCTGCAGCACTGAGTCGGGTCTACTCCGGCTTCTCTCTGCTCTTCATCAACGGAAACAACCGCGCTCACGGACAAGACCTGGGTCAGACGCCTCTCCTCACGTTCAGATAAACTCTTATGTCAATATATGTATTTAGAGTCAGAGTCAGAGTCAGAGTCAGAGACAGAGTCAGAGTCAGAGTCAGAGTCAGAGTCAGAGTCAGAGACAGAGTCAGAGTCAGAGTCAGAGTCAGTCAGAGTCAGAGTCAGAGTCAGAGTCAGAGTCAGAGTCAAGTCAGAGTCAAGTCAGAGTCAAGTCAGAGTCAGAGTCGAGTCAGAGTCGAGTCAGAGTCAGAGTCAGAGTCAGAGTCAGAGTCAGAGACAGTCAGAGTCAGAGTCAGAGTCGAGTCAGAGTCGAGTCAGAGACAGAGTCAGAGTCAGAGTCAGAGTCAGAGAGTCAGAGTCAGAGTCAGAGTCAGAGTCAGTCAGAGTCAGAGTCAGTCAGTCAGTCAGAGTCAGAGACAGAGTCAGAGTCAGAGTCAGAGACAGAGTCAGAGTCAGAGTCAGTCAGAGACAGAGTCAGAGTCAGAGTCAGAGTCAGTCAGAGTCAGAGTCAGAGTCAGAGTCAGTCAGAGTCAGAGTCAGAGTCAGAGTCAGAGTCAGAGTCAGAGTCAGAGTCAGTCAGAGTCAGTCAGAGTCAGAGTCAGAGTCAGAGTCAGAGTCAGAGTCAGAGTCAGTCAGAGTCAGTCAGAGTCAGAGTCAGAGTCAGAGACAGAGTCAGAGTCAGAGTCAGAGTCAGTCAGAGTCAGTCAGAGTCAGAGACAGAGTCAGAGTCAGAGTCAGAGTCAGAGTCAGTCAGAGTCAGAGTCAGTCAGAGTCAGAGTCAGAGTCAGAGTCAGAGTCAGAGTCAGAGTCAGAGTCAGAGTCAGAGTCAGAGAGTCAGAGTCAGTCAGTCAGAGTCAGAGTCAAGTCAGAGTCAGAGTCAGAGTCAGAGTCAGAGAGAGTCAGAGTCAGAGACAGAGTCAGGGTCAGAGACAGAGTCAGAGTCAGAGTCAGAGTCAGAGTCAGAGTCAGAGTCAGAGTCAGAGTCAGAGTCAGTCAGAGTCAGTCAGAGTCAGAGACAGAGTCAGAGTCAGAGACAGAGTCAGAGTCAGAGTCAGAGTCAGGGTCAGAGTCAGAGTCAGAGTCAGTCAGAGTCAGAGACAGAGACAGAGTCAGAGTCAGAGACAGAGTCAGAGTCAGAGTCAGTCAGAGTCAGAGACAGAGTCAGAGTCAGAGACAGAGTCAGAGTCAGAGTCAGAGTCAGAGTCAGAGTCAGAGACAGAGTCAGAGTCAGAGTCAGAGTCAGAGTCAGTCAGAGTCAGAGTCAGAGTCAGAGTCAGAGACAGAGTCAGAGTCAGAGTCAGTCAGAGTCAGAGTCAGAGTCAGAGACAGAGTCAGAGTCAGAGTCAGTCAGAGTCAGTCAGAGTCAGAGACAGAGACAGAGTCAGAGTCAGAGTCAGTCAGAGTCAGAGTCAGTCAGAGTCAAAGTCAGAGTCAAAGTCAGAGTCAAAGTCAGAGTCAAAGTCAGAGTCAGGGTCAGAGTCAGAGTCAGTCAGAGTCAGAGTCAGTCAGAGACAGAGTCAGAGTCAAAGTCATGGTCAGGGTCAGAGTCAGGGTCAGGGTCAGAGTCAGAGTCAGAGAGAGTCAGAGACAGAGTCAGAGTCAGGGTCAGAGACAGAGTCAGAGTCAGGGTCAGAGTCATTGTCAGAGTCACAGTGAGAGTCAGGGTCAGAGTCAGAGACAGAGTCAGAGTCAAAGTCAGGGTCAGAGTCAGTCAGAGACAGAGTCAGAGTCAAAGTCAGAGTCAGAGACAGAGACAGAATCAGAGTTAGGGTCAGAGTCAAAGTCAGAGTTAGAGTCAGATTCAGAGTTAGAGTCAGATTCAGAGTCAGAGTCAGAGCTTCAGGGGTATAATACATGTTTACATTATGATTTTCTCTCACAGGGTCTCTGGGCAGCTGTCTGCCTCGCTTCAGCACCATGCCGTTCCTCTTCTGTAACCCCGACAGCACCTGTCGCTACGCCTCCAGGAACGACTATTCCTATTGGCTGAGCACGGACCAATCAGAGAGCAGCTCAGAGCTCCTGTCCGAGTCTCAGCTGCAGAACCACATCAGCAGGTCCAGAATGTTCATGTTCACCTTTTAAACTAATCTGACCCTAACCCTAAAGCTGACCTCATGACCTTTAGAACCCTAAACTTAATTTTAAAATGAATGTAACCCTATGAACCCTGACCTGCAAGTGACCTTTAGCCCCCCACCTCCTCTGGTTTATTTGGTAAATGTTGGTGTTGGTGTGTGTGTTTTGTGTGTGTGTTTGGTGTGTGTGTTTTGTGTGTGTGTTTGGTGTGTGTGTGTGTGTGTGTGTTTTTGTGCGTGTGTTTGGTGTGTGCATGTTTTGTGTGTGTGTTTTTGTGTTTGTTTGGTGTGTGTGTGAGTGCTTGATGCGTGTGTGTGTTTCTGTGTGTGTGTTTTTGTGTGTGTATTTGGTGTGTGAGTGCTTGATGCGTGTGTGTGTGTGTGTGTGTGTGTGCATGTTTTGTGCGTGTGTTTTGCGTTGTTGTGTGTGTTGTTGTGTGTTTGACGTGTCTTGTATGTTTCAGGTGCACAGTCTGTGAGTCCAGGAGTAACGTGATGGCCGTCCACAGTCAGACGTCCTCAGTCCCAGACTGTCCTCAGGACTGGGACTCTCTGTGGAGCGGATTCTCCTTCGTCATGGTCAGACTTCACCAAGAACGACACACACACACTATACATACACACACACTATACACACGTACATACACACACGTACACACACACACTATACACACACACACTATACATACACGTACACACACACACTATACACACGTACATACACACACGTACACACACACACTATACACACACACACTATACACACGTACACACACACACTATACACACACACACTATACACACGTACACACACACACCTACACACACACACACTACACACACACACACACACTATACACACGTACATATACACCCACGTACACACACACACTATACACACGTACATACACACACGTACACACACACACTATACACACGTACATATACACACGTACACACACACACTATACACACGTACATACACACACCTACACACACACACTACATACACACACGTACATACACACACCTACACACACACTATACACACACACACACTATACACACGTACATACACACACGTACACACACACTATACACACGTACATACACACACCTACACACACACACTATACACACGTACATATACACACGTACACACACACACTATACACACGTACATACACACACCTACACACACACACACACTATACATACACACACACACACACACACACGTACTATACACACGTACATATACACACGTACACACACACACACTATACACACGTACATACACACACCTACACACACACACTATACACACGTACATACACACACCTACACACACACACTATACACACATACATATACACACGTACAACCACTATACATACACACACACAAAACTATATATACACACACACTATACACACACACACATACATACACACACACACACTATACACACGTACATACACACACCTACACACACACACTATACATACACACACACTATACACACGTACATACACACACCTACACACACACACTATACACACGTACATACACACACCTACACACACACACTATATACACACATACACACACACACACACACACACACACGTATAACACACACATACACACACACACACACTACTATACATACATACACACATACACACACACACTATACATACACACACACACACACTATACACACACACGTACATACACACACCTACACACACACTATACACACGTACATACACACACACCTACACACACACACTATACACACGTACATACACACACATACACACACTATACATACACACACACTATGTACACACACCACACACACTATACACACGTACATACACACCTACACACACACTATACATACACACACCTGTTTAGGCTGTATACACACGTACATATACACACCTACACACACACATACACACACGTACATACATACACCTACACACACACACTATACATACACACACATTATACACACACACACACTATACACACGTAGATACACACACCTACACACACACACACTATACACACGTACATACACACACCTACACACACACACTATACACACACACGCAGACACACACTATACGCACACACACACATGTTTAGACTGTGGGGGCGGGCTCATGTTTAGGCTGTGGGGGGGGGGTCATGTTTAGGCTGTGGGGGCGGGGTCATGTTTAGGCTGTGGGGGCGGGGTCATGTTTAGGCTGTGGGGGCGGGGTCATGTTAGGCTGGCTGCATGGGGGGGCGGGGTCATGTTTAGGCTGGGGGGGGGTTCATGTTTAGGCTGTGGGGGCGGGGGTCATGTTTAGGCTGTGCTGGGGGGCGGGTCATGTTTAGGCTGTGGGGGCGGGGGTTTAGACTGTGTTTAGCGGCTGTTAAGGGGCGGGGCGGGGTCATGTTTAAGGCTGTGGGGGGGGGTTATGTTTAGGCTGCAGGGGGCGGGGTCATGTTAAGGCTGCGGGGGCGGGATCATGTTAAGACTGTGGGGGCGGGGTCATGTTTAGACTGTGGGGGCGGGGTCATGTTAAGGCTGCGGGGGCGGGGTCATGTTAAGGCTGCGGGGGCGGGGTCATGTTTAGGTTGTGGGTTAGATGCTCTTTAAATTACTGTATGTAAAGGACAGGTGTGTTACAGGAGACCGGTGTGGGGGCCGAGGGCTCGGGGCAGCCCCTCGTCTCTCCTGGGTCATGTTTAGAAATCTTCAGGAAAATCCCGTTCATCGAGTGTCACGGACGCGGAACCTGCAACTACTACACAGACTCCTACTCCTATTGGCTGGCTGCGCTAGACCCCGCCTACATGTTCAGGTGAGCCCCGCCCACATGTCAGGTTGATCAGTAGTCTTTATCAGTCGTCTTTATGAGCTGTAACAGAGAGAGGGCGCTCTTGGGCCAGCGTCACATCTTCAGAATTTCAGATCTTGTGATTTGTTGAAGGGGCTGGTGCAGAGAGATCTGGGCACCAGTTGAAGACGAGGACCAGATCTCCAGACATGGAGACTGGCTCTGGGGACTCACAGGCCCAAGCGTATCGTGAGGGTCTGTTGGGAACGTCTGGTGGAGCCCTCTTTCAGGGGGGTCTTCAACTCACACCTCTGGGAGAGCTTCTACCTGATCCCGGCGGAGCTTGGGGGCATGGACTCCGAGAGGGCTATGTTCTCCGCCTCTATTGTCGATTTGGCTGCTCATAGCTGTGGTCGAAAGGTCTGAGGTCCCCGTCATGGTGGCAACCTCCGACACTAGAAGTAAGGGATGCTGTCAGGCTGAAGAAAGAGTTCTATTGAACCTTGTTGGCTTGTGGGACCGCTGAGGCAGCTGACGAGTACCAAGTAGGCCAATCGTGCTGCGGCTCGCACGGTTGCCACAGGGTTGGGAGAAATTCAGGGAGGGCAACGAGGAGGACAATTGGACAGCTTCAAAGAGATTATGGCAAACCATTCGACCTCCACCTCAGGAGGGGGAAGCAGTGGTTCACCAACACTGTTTACAGTGCGGGTGGAGAGCTGCTGACCTCGACTGGGGACTTTGTGGGACTGTGGAAGGAATACTTTGAGGATCTCCTCAATTCCACCGTCACGTCTTCCAAGGAGGAAGCAGAGACTAGTGACCTGGAGGTGGACTCGTCCATCACCCTGGCTGAAGTTACTAAGATGGTTAAAACTCCTCTGTGGCTCCAGGGCTGGATGAGATCAGTCCTGAGTATTTTACCTGGATGTTGAGAGGCTGTCTTGGCTGACATGTCTCTGCAACATCACGTGGCGGTTGGGGACAGTACCTCTGGACTGACAGTCCAGGGTAGTGTCCTCTGTTTTAGAAGGGGGACCGGAGGGTGTGTTCCAATTACAGGGGAATCTCACTCCTCAGCCTTTCTGATAAGGTCTATTCCAGGGGAAGGAGAATCCGACCGATAGTTGAACCTCAGATTCAGGAGGAGCAGTGTGATTTTCATCCTGGTCGTGGAACACTGGACCAGCTCTACACTCTCCATCGGGTGCTCGAGGCTCATGGGAGTTTGCCACAGTCCACATGTGCTTTGTGGATCTGGAGAAGGTATTTGACCGTGTCCCTCGTGGTGTCCTTTGGGGGATGCTCCGAGAGTATGGGGTCCGGGGCCCTTTGCTCAGGTCTGTCCGGTCCCTGTATGACCGGAGCAGGAGCTGTGTCTCTGCAGTGAGTCAGACTTGTTCTGGTGCATGTTGGACTTCGCCAGGCCTGCACTTTGTCACCGGTTCTATTCATTGTTTTTATGGACAGAATTTCTAGGCGCAGCCAGAGGCCGGAGGGAGTCCGGTTCGGGAACCACAGGATCTCATCTCTGCTGTTTGCAGATGATGTTGTCCTGATGCTTCTTCGAGCCAGGTCGTGATCATGGTCATGACTCTGGGTCATGACCTAAAGGACAAGATCACAGATACAAGCGAAAGAAATGAGTTTCCTCCGCAGAGTGGCTGGGCGCTCCCTTAGAGAGAGAGTGAGGAGCTCAGTCACACGGGAGGAGCTCAGAGTAGAGCCACTGCTCCTCCACATCGAGAGGAGCAGCTGAGGCTCGGGCATCTGCTCAGGATGCCTCCTGGACGCCTCCCTAGGGAGGTGTTCTGGGCATGTCCCACCAGGAGGAGGCCCCGGGGAAGACCCAGGACACGCTGGAGGGACTATGTCTCTCTGGCCTGGGAACACCTTGGGGTCCCACCGGAGGAGCTGGAGGACGTGTCTGGGGTGAGGGAAGTCTGGGAGTCCCTGCTTAGACTGATGCCCCCCCGACCCGGCCCCGGATAAGAGGAAGAACATGGATGGATGATTTGTTCACAATGTTTCTGTTTTTTGTTGCAGTAAACCTGTTCCTCAGACTGATTCAGTGTTTCCTGAACGTCTAATCAGCCGCTGCAGAGTGTGTATGCAGAGTGTAAACCAGGTAACCAGACTAAACCAGACTAAACCAGGACTGAACCAGGACTTCACCAACTAAACCAGGACTAAACCAGGACTGAACCAGGACTAAACCAGGACTAAAGCAGGACTAAACCAGGACTAAAGCAGGTCTTGGGTGACAGTTTTCTGACTTGATGTAATATAAATATTTAACGATGACTTGTTCCTTGCATACACCTGTATTTCTGTTTTATGTCAAACTGTCACCAAATCGACGTCTGAACTCCAGATCTCCAGTTGAGCCGCTGTATCTGCGCCGCTTCAGTCGGGCTGTGGCTGACGCTCGTCCCGACTCTGGAGACTGGACCCGTCACTTCTGTCCAAACGTCTCTGGAGCTTCAGTTTGTCGGGTGTAAAACTCTTAACACCTGTATTTAAAGACACAGTGTGGAACATTCTACATGGAGCTAGATAGACTTTATGGAATTTTACGGAAAGAGAGTATTTTATGGATCAGAGCCAGAGGAACAGCATTTCCATGGAAAAAAGCAGGAGTCAGGTTTGTGGAGAAGCGAGCCCACTCACAGTAAGTGGAATAAACACAAAAAAAGGAAATATATGGATATTTTAGTATTTTATAAAAAAAAAAAAAAGTTCCATACTGTGGCTTTAAATGGATGTATTTGTATCTTATGTGAAAATAATGTTTTAAATTAAACTCTTTTTCAAAAGCCTGGTCTGAATTTACTTCTGTGGAAAAGGAGCAGAGGAGGAGGAGAGGAGCAGAGGAGGAGGAGAGGAGCAGAGGAGGAGCAGAGGAGAGGAGGAGGAGAGGAGCAGAGGAGGAGAGGAGCAGAGGAGGAGGAGAGGAGAGGAGGAGGGGAGGAGCAGAGGAGAGGAGGAGGAGAGGAGCAGAGGAGGAGAGGAGGAGGATAGGAGAGGAGGAATAGGAGAGGAGGAGAGGAGCAAGCAAAGGAGCAGAGGAGGAGGAGAGGAAAAGCAGAGGAGGAGAGAAGGAGCAGAGGAGGAGAGGAGGGGAGGAGGAGAGGAGGAGAGGAGGGGAGGGAGGAGAGACGGAGCAGAGGAGAGGAGGAGGAGGAGGAGCAGAGGAGGAATAGGAGAGGAGCAGAGGAGGAGAGAAGGAGCAGAGGAGGAGAGGAGGGGAGGAGGAGAGAGGAGGAGAGGAGGGGGGAGGAGGAGAGGAGCAGAGGAGGGGAGGAGGAGAGGAGCAGAGGAGGAATAGGAGAGGAGCAAAGGAGGAGAGGAGAGGAGGAGACGACAAAGCCTCAAATACACAAAAACATAATATTTTAAACATAAAGAGGTTTTATTTTTACATTTGTGAATGAACATCAATAATAATGATAAATAATAATAATAAATAATGATAAATAATAATGATAAATAATAATAATAATAAATAATAATAATAATAATAATAATAATAATGATAATAATAATAATAATAATAATAATGATAATCATCATCGTGACGAGCAGCACCAGAAGATTCATATTTTGTACAATTAAGACACACTGGGTTTGTCCCTTTAACATAACAACACTTAGTGAAAACAGAAAGAATCAGACCAGGACCAGACCAGGACCAGACCAGGACCAGACCAGGACCGGACCGGGACCAGACCAGAGACCAGACCAGGACCGGACCAGAGACCAGACCAGGACTGGACCGGGACTGGACCGGGACCAGACCAGAGACCAGACCAGGACCGGACCAGAGACCAGACCAGGACTGGACCGGGACCAGACCAGGACCAGGACCGGACCAGACCGGACCGGGACCGGGACCAGACCCAGACCAGACCAGGACTGGATCGGGACTGGACCAGGACCGGACAGAGACCAGACCAGGACTGGACCGGGACTGGACCCAGGACCAGACCAGAGACCAGACCAGGACCGGACCAGGACCGGACCAGGACCGGACCGGGACCAGACCAGAGACCAGACCAGGACTGGATCGGGACTGGACCAGGACCGGACCAGAGACCAGACCAGGACTGGACCGGGACTGGACCAGGACCAGACCAGAGACCAGACCAGGACCGGACCAGGACCAGACCAGGACCGGACCGGGACTGGACCAGGACCAGACCAGGACCGGACCAGGACCGGACCAGGACCAGACCAGGACCGGACCAGGACCAGACTAGAGACCAGACCAGGACCGGACCGTGGACTGGACCAGGACTAGGCAGAGACCAGACCAGGACCGGACCGGGACCGGACCAGGACCAGACCAGAGACCAGACCAGGACCGGACCGGGACCAGACCAGGACCAGACCAGAGACCAGACCAGGACCGACCGGGACCGGACCAGGACCAGACCAGAGACCAGACCAGGACCCGGACCGGGACCAGGACCAGACCACCAGAGACCAGACCAGGACCGGACCGGGACCAGACCAGGACCAGACCCAGAGACCCAGGACCAGGACCGGACCAGGACTGGACCAGGACCAGACCAGGACTGGACCGGACCGGGACTGGACCAGGACCAGACCGAGACCAGACCAGGACCAGACCAGAGACCAGACCAGGACCGGACCAGGACCGGACCAGGACCAGACCAGAGACCAGACCAGGACCGGACCGGGACCAGACCAGGACCAGACCAGAGACCAGACCAGGACCGGACCAGGACTGGACCAGGACCAGACCAGGACTGGACCGGACCGGGACTGGACCAGGACCAGACCGAGACCAGACCGAGTGTCGACCAGGTTTGGACCAAGTTTGGACCAGGTTTAGACCAAGTTTGGACCAAGTTTAGACCAGGTTTAGACCAGGTTTGGACCAGGTTTAGACCAGGTTTGGACCAGGTTTGGACCAGGTTTGGACCAGGTTTGGACCAAGTTTGGACCAGGTTTAGACCAGGTTTGGACCAGGTTTGGACCAGGTTTAGACCAGGTTTGGGCCAGGTTTAAACCAGGTTTGGACCAGGTTTGGACCAGGTGTGGACCAGGTTTGGACCAGGTTTGGACCAGGTTTGGACCAGTGTGGACCAGGACCAGGTTTGGACCAGGTTTGGACCAGGTTTGGACCAAGTTTGGACCAGGTTTAGACCAGGTTTAGACCAGGTTTGGACCAGGTGTGGACCAGGTTTGGCCCAAGGGGACACCGAGTGGAGAGGTGTCTGTTTGAGTTGCTGTTCAACAGCGCCCTCTGGTGTACATGTCTCAGACTAACACATAACTGTAGATTCACAGTTTTAATAATGTGCTCAACATTTGTAACTATAAATATAAATTTTATTTATGAAATAGGCTTTTGTCTGTTTCAACATTTTTATAAGTGAATGCATAAAACATATCAGGCAAACGTTAGAATAAAAAACAAAACTTTTACTTCAAAAAATAATATTTCTTTACATAAAATTTTTTGGACAGTTGTGATTTTGATAAAATAATAAGGATCAGACAGTAGAGCCAGTGTTCGGTCCAGACCACGGTCCAGATGGCACCAGCTCGCAGCTGTGATGGTTTTACCCCAGGCTAACAGGCTAACAGGCTAACAGCTAACAGCTAACAGCTAACAGGCTAACAGGCTAACGCTAACACATTGCTCCAGGTCGGACCTGGGTCAGACCGGTCATGTGATGTGGGGTGAGACTGGTCATGTGACTTTGGATCATGTGACATCTGTGATGTTCATGAGGTATAGTCCTGGTTTAGTCCTGGTTTAGTCCTGGTTTAGTCCTGGTTTAATCCTGGTTTAGACCTGGTTTAGTCCTGGTTTAGTCCTGGTTTAGTCCTGGTTTAGTCCTGGTTTAGTCCTGGTTTAGTCCTGGTTTAGTCCTGGTTTAGTCCTGGTTTAGTCCTGGTTTAGTCCTGGTTTAGTCCTGGTTCAGTTTTAGTCCAGGTTTAGTCCTGGTTTAGTTCTGGTTTAGTTCTGGTTTAGTCCTGGTTTAGTCCTGGTTTAATCCTGGTTAGTCCTGGTTTAGACCTGGTTTAGTCCTGGTTTAGTCCTGGTTTAGTCCAGGTTTAGTCCAGGTTTAGTCCTGGTTTAGTCCTGGTTTAGACCTGGTTTAGTCCTGGTTTAGTCCTGGTTTAGTCCTGGTTAAATCCTGGTTTAGTCCTGGTTTAGTCCTGGTTTAGTCCTGGTTCAGTCCTGGTTCAGTCCAGGTTTAGTCCTGGTTTAGTCCTGGTTTAGACCTGGTTCAGTCCTGGTTCAGTCCAGGTTTAGTCCCGGTTCAGTCCCGGTTTAGTCCTAGTTTAGACCTGGCTTAGTCCAGGTTCAGTCCTGGTTTAGTCCTGGTTCAGTCCAGGTTCAGTCCTGGTTTAGTTCTGGTTTAGTCCAGGTTCAGTCCTGGTTTAGTCCTGGTTTAGTTCTGGTTCAGTCCTGGTTTAGTCCTGGTTCAGTCCTGGTTTAGTCCTGGTTTAGTTCTGGTTCAGTCCTGGTTTAGTCCTGGTTCAGTCCTGGTTTAGTCCTGGTTTAGTCCTGGTTTAGTCCTGGTTTAGTCATGGTTTAGCCCAGGTTTAGTCCAGGCTCTACTGAGTGATCCGGACCTTGAAGGAGACCCGTCCCTGGTGCCGGTCTCTAAAGTTCTGGTTTTTGATCCCACTGCCTTCGACCCGACAGGTGATGGAGTAAGACACGCCCACATCGCGGCGAGAGGGGAGGAGCTTCACGGCGACCAGCGGCTGAACATACTGAGACTGAACAGAGAAGGAGGATTTGGTTAAAAACAAAACCCCTGAGAGAGAAGAGGAGAGAAGGAAAGAGAAGGAGAGGAGAGCAAGGAGGAGGAGAGAGAGGGAGAAGGGGAAAGGAGGAGAAGGAGGAGAAGAGGAGGAAAAAGAGGAGAGAGGAGGAGGAGAGGAGGAGGGGAGGAGGAGGAGGAGGAGAGGAGGAGGAGGAGAGAGGAGGAGGAGAGGAGGAGGAGAGGAGGAAAGGAAGAGAGGAGGAGAGGAGAGAGAGGAGGAGGAGAGGAGGAAAGGCTTTACAGAGTTTGAAGCAGCAGTGACTGATCTTAAAAGTGGCGTTTGGACTCACGTGGATCCTCTTTCCGTAGTACGGGAAGAACATCCGGTCCAAACGAGCATCCGGAGGAAAGTACTGCATCTTCAGAGGAGTCTAGAGCCAAGACACACTGTGAGGGACTATATATAAAAATATACATAACACTATAAATACAACTCTATAAATACAACACTATGAGCCATATATGTAAAAAGTGCAGGTACCTTTGATGTGCAGTTAATGAAGGGGTCTCCAGACGGTTTCAGTCCCACCACCTGCACACACACACACACACACACACACACACACACACACACACACACACACACACACAGAGTTTAGCTTTGGTTTGAAGTTAGTCCTGGGATGGTCTTGGTTTAGTTCTGGTTTAGTCCAGATTTAGTCCAGGTTTAGCTCAGTATACGCGCAGACACATGTACAGATGAAATGTCCCCGCACAGACACATGTACAGGTGTTTCGTCCCCGCACAGACACATGTACAGGTGAAATGTCCCCGCACAGACACATGTACAGGTGTTTCGTCCCCACACAGACACATGTACAGGTGAAATGTCCCCGCACAGACACATGTACAGGTGTTTCGTTCCCGCACAGCACATGTACAGGTGTTTCGCCACATGCACAGGTGTTTCGTCCCCGCACAGACACATGTACAGGTGAAATGTCCCCGCACAGACACATGTACAGGTGTTTCGCCTCCGCACAGACACATGTACAGGTGTTTCGCCCCCACACAGACACATGTACAGGTGTACAGGTGAAAATGTCCCCGCACAGACACATGTACAGGTGTTTCGTCCCCACATAGACACATGTACAGGTGTCCCCGCACAGACATCCCAAATGTCCCCACACACATGTCCAGGTGTTTCATCCCCGCACAGACACATGTAATGTCCCCGCACAGACACATGTACAGGTGAAATGTCCCCGCACAGACACATGTCCAGGTGTTTCATCCCCGCACAGACACATGTACAGGTGAAATGTCCCCGCACAGACACATGTACAGGTGAAATGTCCCCGCACAGACACATGTCCAGGTGTTTCATCCCCGCACAGACACATGTACAGGTGAAATGTCCCCGCACAGACACATGTACAGGTGTTTCATCCCCGCACAGACCCATGTACAGATGAAATGTCAGACAGACACATGTACAGGTGTTTCGCCTCCGCACAGACACATGTACAGGTGTTTCACCCCCACACAGACACATGTACAGGTGAAATGTCCCCGCACAGACACATGTACAGGTGTTTCGTCCCCACATAGACACATGTACAGGTGAAATGTCCCCACATAGACACATGTACAGGTGAAATGTCCCCGCACAGACACATGTACAGGTGTTTCGTCCCCACACAGACACATGGACAGGTGAAATGTCCCCGCACAGACACATGGACAGGTGAAATGTCCCCGCACAGACACATGTACAGGTGTTTCGTCCCCGCACAGACACATGTACAGGTGTTTCGTCCCCGCACAGACACATGTACAGGTGTTTCGTCCCCGCACAGACACATGTACAGGTGTTTCGTCCCCGCACAGACACATGTACAGGAGTTTCGTCCCCGCAGACACACATGTACAGGTGAAATGTCCCCACACAGACACATGTACAGGTGAAATGTCCCCGCACAGACACATGTACAGGAGGCTGACCCGGTTCATGCTGATGATGACACAGGGCCGTCCGTCCTTGAATCCAAAATGTGGGTCGGTGAGTCCGGAGCAGGAGCGGAGGGCGCTGCGTCTGAACTGACACACCTTCCTCTGGGCCGGGTTTGGGTCCTGGTTCTGGTCCTGGTTCTGGTCCTGGATGGTGAACTCTCCAGCCAGGCACAGGTCGTTCGCTGCCTGGATGCTGTCGTTGTACTCTGAGAGTCACAAACACATTTAAACAAACAGCAGAGACTCTAAAACTCTCAATCACAAAAAGAAAAGTAACTGGACAAAAGGTTTGGGCTCGTTCTGAAAGTCACCTCCTCACGACTGTGTGAGGGGAGGAGCTAACTACACTGAGAGCTGCGTTGAGCGCCCACTAGAGGCCTGAAGGGTCATGGACACTGTGCCTCAGGGACAGTTGTGTTAGTTTGAGTGTAGCTCCGCCCCTCACACACATTTAAGGCGGAGACTCACCTGTTTCCAGGCAGAATTGAAGAAGCCTCCCGGACGAGCGTCCAAACAGATTCACTCTTAAAACTTTTGTCCAGAAACAGATTTGAAGTTTCTTTTGTGATAAACCTGAGTGATCTGAGGATCACAGACACTGAAACGTGAACACGTTTCACTGCTGGGCTCAACGCACTTAACACGAAGGAAACACAAACTAACTCTAACCAAACTAACCCTAACTAACTCTAATCCTGACTAACTCTAACCAAACTAACTCAAACCAACTCTAACCCAAACTAATTCTAACCCTAACTACCTCTATGCAAACTAACTCAGACTAAACCTAACCCTAACTAACTCTAACCCTGACTAACTCTAACCAAACTAACCCAAACTAACTCTAACTAACTCTAACCCTAACTAACTTTAACCCTAACTAACTCTAACCCTAACTAACTCTAACCCTAACTAACCTAACCTAAACTCCAACCAACTAACCCTAACTAACTCTAACTAACTCTAACCCTAACTAACTCCAACCAAACTAACCCAAACTAACTCTAACTAACTCTAACCCTAACTAACTCTAACCCTAACTAACTCTACGCAAACTAACCCTAATTAACCCTAACTCTAACTAACCCTAACCCTAATTAACTCTAACCCTGACTAACTCTAACCATAACTAGCTAATTAAATAACTAACTAACCAACCAACCATAAGTAACCCAAACTAACTTTAACCTTAAGTAACTCTAACCATAATTAACCCAAACTAATTCTAACCCAAAGTAAATTTAACCTAAACTAGCTCTAACCATAACTAACTCTAACCATAACTAAACCAAACGAACCCTAACTAAATCTAACACAGACTAACTCTAACCATAACTAACCCATAACTAATCCAAACTAACTCTAACTCTTACTAACTCTATGCCTAACTAATCCAAACTAACCATAACTAACTCTAACCTAAACTAACCCTAACTAACTCTAACCCAAATTAACTCTAACTCTAACCCAAACTAACTCTAACCAAACTAGCTCTAACTAACTTTAGACTAAACACACTTTAACTAACCCTAACTAACTCTAACCCTAACTCTAACCCTAACTAACTTTAACTTTGACCCAACTAACTCTGACCCGAACAAACTCTAACTAACTCTAACCCTAATTAACTCTAACCCAAACTAACTACGTAACTCTAACCCTAACAAATTGTAACTAACTCTAACTCCAACTAACTCTAACACTGATTAACTCTAACCCTAATTAAACCAAACTATCTTTAACCCTAATTAACTGTAACCCTAACTAACTCTAACCCAAACTAAGTCTAACACTAACTCGAACCCAGACTAACTCTAACCCTAACTAACCCTAACCCTAGCCCTAGCTAGCCTTAACAAACTCTAATTCTAGCTAACTCTAATTAACTCTAACTAACTGTTAGAGTTAGTTAGAGTTATGGTTGACCTTGACTCACTTTAACTCTAACCCAGAGCTAACTCTGACGACTCACTGGATGTGACAGACATGAGGAGAACTGAAGGAGGTCTTACACAAAACCAGGACCAGGATCAGATCTGGATCAGGATCAGACCTGGATCAGGACCAGATCTGGATCAGGACCAGACAGAAGGGTTCAACTGAAAGACACACAGTGGAACAGTGCCCCCAGAGGACACACAGGGAACACACTCAGTGACGGTCAGAGTCCTGTAGGGGGCGCTGTCAGGGCAGAAGAATCACATGACAAAGAAACATGAGGGCAAAGTTCACGGCGTGGAGACATCCAGCTTATTGTTTGTTTTATCGAGTAAAGGGAAGTTAAATAATAATAACTTTGTATCAGCAAAACATAAGGAATGTTAGCAGTGACATCTGTGCTAAAAAAGACAGTAGATTTAAATGATTAATTTTAAATAGTTCTACGTAAAAGTGTTTTTGGTTCCTAAACCCTAAGTTCAAACAAAACTGCATTTTTCTGACTCTTTAAAATACACTGAACAGTCGTATCTAGACATTTTGTCTTTAGTTTTATACCATAGACTGTATATATAAATGGACATGGCTAACCTGCTAGCTGCTAGCCGCCGTGTTGACTTTGGTCTTAAATGTTCGTATTAACCCTCTACATGATCCTGGGGTTTTTATTTCACGTCTGTGTCTGTAAATCCACATATGAACATTAAAAACAGACACATCAGGTCCTTCTGTCCCCGACGTCGCTCCTGTTAGCGTTAGCAACAGGTTTGATTGACAGTGTTGCTAAGCACCTGCTCTCTGCTAAACCAGTGATGTGGGCAGGAAAGGGTGTTAGCTTCAACGGCCTCACTCCTGATTGGCTCTTTGGTTGCTATGATACTCGCAGTCAGAATTACTGACTGAAACTCTGCTCCAGATTAGCCGCTGTACCTGCTCCAGCCTCGATGAGCTTCATGTGACTGGAACCAAACGCTGTGGGTGACGTCACACTCAGTCCATTTCTTTACACAGTCTGTGGATAATACTCACAAACTCTGCTGTTGTTACTCTACATTCTCTGGGACACCTGTGTTTAACAGTGCGTCCCTCCGGCCTGTGGCGAGGGCTGGTGGATTTGACTCCAGATGCCCTCCCGTACTCACTGTGCAGAAGTCGGTGCAGTTGCTCCACATACGCACTGTATTCTGAAGGCTCGCTTCTGTTAAAAGAGATCTCCAAGACCTGGGGCTGGACCACCAGACCTGCAAGACCAGACCTGAGTTAGACCAGGGTTAGTCCTGTTTCAGTCCTGGTGTAGACCTGGTTCAGTCCTGGTTCAGTCCTGGTTTAGTCCTGGTTCAGTCCTGGTTCAGTCTTGGTGTAGACCTGGTTTAGTCCTGGTTTAGTCCTGGTTTAGTCCTGGTTCAGTCCTGGTTTAGTCCTGGTTCAGTCCTGATATAGACCTGGTTCAGTCCTGGTTTAGTCCTGGTTCAGTCCTGATATAGACCTGGTTCAGTCCTGGTTTAGTCCTGGTTCAGTCCTGATATAGACCTGGTTCAGTCCTGATATAGACCTGGTTCAGTCCTGGTTTAGTCCTGGTTCAGTCCTGATATAGACCTGGTTCAGTCCTGATATAGACCTGGTTCAGTCCTGATATAGACCTGGTTCAGTCCTGGTTTAGTCCTGGTTCAGTCCTGATATAGACCTGGTTCAGTCCTGATATAGACCTGGTTCAGTCCTGGTTCAGTCCTGGTTTAGTCCTGGTTGAGTTCTCACCTGGGTTTTGGAGCAGGTCACTGTATTTGGGAGAGTCTGGGTCCAGTGTGAGGAGGACCATCCACAAAGTGAAGCAGAACATGGCCGACAGCAGCGAGTAGAAAACCAGGTAGAAGAGCAGAATCCTCCCTGCAGCCAGAGGAAGGGCATCAGGGTTGAAATCACACCAAGCTAACAGCTAACACTAAGATAACACAAAGTTAACACAAAGCTAACATTAAGATAACACTAAGATAACATAAAGCTAACATAAAGCTCCTCTTATCCGGGGCTGGGTCGTGGGGCAGCAGTCTAAGCAGGGACTCCCAGACTTCCCTCACCCAAGACATGTCCTCCAGCTCCTCTGGTGAGGCCCCGAGGTGTTCCCAGGCCAGCCGAGAGACATAGTCCCTCCAGCGTGTCCTGGGTCTTCCCTCTCTGGTCCGTCCTGGGCCTCCTCCCAGTGGGACATGTCCTCCCCAGGGAGGAGTCCAGGAGGCATCCTGAACAGATGCCCGAGCCTCAGCTGCTCCGCTTGACATCTAGGAGCAGCGGTTCTACTCCGAGCTCCTCCCCTATGACCAAGCTCCTCACCCTATCTCTAAGGGAGTGCCCAGCCACCCTGAAATCCATTTTGTCTGCTTGTATCCGTGATCTTGTCCTTTCGGTCATTACCCAGAGGGTAGGAACGTACATTGACCGGTAAATCGAGAGCTTTGCATTTTGACTCAGCTCCTTCTTCACCACAACGGACCGATACAGCGACATCACTGCAGACACTGCACCGATCCGCCTGTCAATCTCACGCTCCATCCTTCCCTCACTCGTGAACAAGACCCTGAGATACTTGAACTCCAGTTGAGGCAAGCTGATTCTCATCCCAGACACTTCACACTCGGCTCAAACCGCCCAGTGCTGCAGATCCTGGTTCGATGAAGCCATCAGGACAACATCATCTGCAAACAGCAGAGATGATCCTGTGGTTCCCAAACCAGACCCCCTCCAGCCCCTGAACCAGACCCCCTCCAGCCCCTGAACCAGACCCCCTCCAGCTCTTGGCTGCACCTAGAAATTCTGTCCATAAAAACAATAAACAGAACCAGTGACAAAGTGCAGCCCTGATGGAGTCCAACATGCACCGGGAACAGGTCTGACTCACTGCAGAGAACACAGCTCCTGCTCCGGTCATACAGGGACCGGACAGCCCTTAGCAAAGGGCCCCGGACCCCATACTCCCAGAGCACATCCCAAAGGACACCACGAGGGACACGGTCAAATGGCTTCTCCAGATCCACAAAGCACATGTGGACTGTTTGGTCAAACTCCCATGAGCCCTTGAGGACCCAATGGAGAGATCAGAGCTGGTCCAGTGTTCTGCCACTAGGATGAAAACCACTCCTCCTGCTCCTCCTGAATTCATTCTGTGCAATAGACCTCCAGGAAAGGCTGAGGAGTGTGATTCCCTTGTGATTGGAACACACCCTCCGCTCCCCCTTCTTATACAGAGGGACCACCACCCCGGTCTGTCAGTCCAGAGGGACTGTCCCCGACCTCCACACGATGTTGTAGAGACGTGTCAGCCAAGACAGCCCCACAACATCCAGAGACTTGAGGGACTCAAGATGGATCTCGTCCACCCCCAGGACCTTGCCAACCACCTCAGTGACTTCAGCCAGGGTGATGGATGAGTCCACCTCTGGGTACCAAGTTTCTGATTCCTTCTCCGAAGAAGACGTAATGGTGGGATTGAGGAGATCCTCAAAGTTTTCCTTCCACTGTCTGACAACATCCGCAGTTGAGGTCAGCAGCTCTCCACCCGCACTGTAAACAGTGTTGGTGAAGCACTGCTTCTCCCTCCTGAGGTGTTGCACGGTTTGCCAGAATCTATTTGAGGCCATCTGATAGTCCTCCTCCATGGCCTCCCCGAACACCTCCCAACCCCGAGTTCTTGCCTCTGCCACCACACGAGCCGCGGCACACTACGCATCAGCTGCCACAGGAGTCTCAATAGGACTCTTTCTTGAGCCTGACGGCATCCCTTATTTCCAGTGTTCACCACCAGGTTCGACGGTTGTCGTTGTGACAAGCACTTTACAACCACAGCTACGAGCAGCTGCATCGACAATAGAGACGGAGAACATGGCCCACTCGGAATCCACATCCCTAGCCTCCCCCGGGATCAGGGAGAAGCTCTCCTGGAGGTGTGAGTTGAAGACCCCCCAAAAAGAGGTCTTTGCCAGATGTTCCCAACAGACCCTCACGATACACTTGGGTCTGCCAGGTCTATCCGGCTTCCTCCTCCGCCAGCGGATCCAACTCACAACCAGGTGGTGATCGGTTGACAGCTCTGCCCCTCTCTTCACCCGAGTGTCCAAAACACGTGGCCAGAGGTCAGATGACACGACTACAAAGTCGATCATCGAGCTATGACATAGAGTGTCCTGGTGCCACGTGCACTGATGGACCTTGTGCTCGAACATGGTGTTTGTTATGGACAAACTGTGACTAACACAGACGTCCAGTAACAAAACACCACTCGGGTTTAGATCAGGGAGGCTGTTCTTCCCGATCATTCCCCTCCAGGTGTCACTGTCTTAGCCGCTGTGGGCGTTAAAGTAGAACAACGGAGTCAGCGGTCAGTGCACTGTCTAGTAGCCCTCCCAGGGACTCCAAGAAGGCCCGGTACTCTACTATTGTTTGGCCTGTAGGCTGCCACAACAGTGAGAGACCTGTCCCCTACCAAAAGGCGCAGAGACGCGACCCTCTCGTTTACTGGGGTCAACTCAACACGTGGTGATGGAGCTGTGGAGCAATAACCCCACAGAGGCTCACCGCCTCTCGGGCAACGCCAGAGAAATGGAGAGTCCAGCCCCTCTCAGGAGGTTGGGTTCCAGAACCCAAACTGTGCGTGGAGGTGAGGCCGACTATATCTAGTCAGTAATGCTTAACCTCCCACAAGAGCTCAGGCTCCTCCCCGCCGCCCTGCCGCCCAGATCTCTCTGCACCACCCCCTTACGGATTCCCCGCAGGTGGTGGGTCAACAGGGGGATGGCCCCGTGCTGCTTCACTGGGCTCACCCCGGCTGGACCCCATGGGAAAAGGCCTGGCCACCAGACGCTCACTCTCGAGCACCAACCCCAGGCCTGGCTCCAGGGAGGGGCCCCGGTAAAGCCGATCCAGGAAACGTAACTGGCCTTGATTGTTTCCTCGTCATAAAGGTCTTCTGAACCGCTCTTATTCTGACCCGTCCTGTTTGCCATGGGTGACCCTACCAGGGGCATGAAGCCCCCGACAACATAGCTCCCAGGATCAAACCCCTCCACCACATTAAGATGGTGGTTCACTAAGATAACACAAAGATAACACAAAGATAACAGTAAGATAACACTAAGCCCTCACAGACTCTACATTTAAGAGCAGTTGAAAATGTTCCTCTTTGAACTTTATCCAGGTTAGTCAGGAGCAGAAGTCAAACCCACAGTTTTAGCTCGGCCTTATCTCTGCTGGAGGACGTATGGTAACTATGGCAACGCACTATCCTCTGGCTCCTCCTACTTTCCCCATCAACAGCAGTAGTCCGATTAGGTTCTTAGGTCATAACCCCATCGACAGCCTCATTATGGAGTCCACCCGGAGTCGGAGGTCCCTCTGTCCCACTCAGACTGTGTAAAGCTTCAGCTCCAAGTGAAGCTCATGGGGCTAGAGCAGGTATAGGGGCCAATTTGGAGCGAATATCTTACGCTTAGCAACGCTGTCAATCAAAAGTGTTGCTAGGAGGAGCGACCTCGGGTAAAGAAGGACCTGATGTGTCTGTTATTAATGTTCATATGTTGATTTTCAGACACAGACGTGAAATAAACCCTATGATTCCAAACCCTTTAACCTTTGAACACCAGCTCTGACCTGGTCCCAAACTGTGTCCTCCTGATCCTCCACTCTACTTTAGACTTACTTTAGTTTGGTCCCAGTTCAGACCTGGTTCAGTCATGATTTAGACCTTAGCTAGTCCTGGTTTAGGCCTTGGTTAGCCCCGGTTTAGTCCTGCCTTACCCCAGGAGGACCTGGTCCGGCCCAGCACTGCTCCGGTTCTGGGATTGTAGATAAAACTGCAGAAAGTCTCGGCCTCCTTTGATTTCTCCTGGATGTGGTTCTGATGGGCCTGGACTTCAGCCTGGGCTCCGGCCTGGGCTCCGGTCTGGATCCCGGGCTGGACTCTGGTCTGGATTTTGGTCTGGGTCTTGGCTTTGGCCCGAGCTGGTTTGGGCTGCTGGTTCTTTTGTTTCTTGTTGAGAGCTTTGGTTTGTTGCTGGTTCATACTTGATTTTGTCTCGTTTTGATCCTGGTCCAAAGCCGGCTTGGTTTGGTTTTGGTTCAGGTCTTGGTGTGGGTCTTGGTTCGAGTCTTGGCTCTGGTCTTGGTTCGGGTCTTGGCTCTGGTTGGTATTGGACATTTTTTAAAAGTTTTGTGGATCTTTAAATATTCCGGTTCTGGTCCAACGGGTCTTGGATTCTGGTTGTGTTCCTCAGATCACTTTGGAATCCAAACAGTCCAGTTGTAAATGTTGTTTAGTCCTGGTTTAGTCCCGGTTCAGTCCTGGTTCAGTCCTGGTTCAGTCCTGGTTCAGTCCTGGTTTAGACCTGGTTTAGTCCTGGTTTAGTCCTGGTTTAGTCCTGGTTCAGTCCCGGTTCAGTCCAGACTCAGATCACTGTACATCTGTGGCACTGGTCGGGGTTTAGACCTGGTATCCATGGGTTTCAGAAAGAGATAAAAATACAAAAATTAGGATTGTTTCCATAGCAATTAACCAATTAAAAGAAAATATTAAACCTTTTGAATGGCGACAGTCCTCAGGAAGCGGCATAAAACAGGAAACTGAAAGACAAGAACAGAACGAAAGAAACTCTCAGAACTCTGAGGTTCAGCCCCAATAAATGAAATTATTATGTACAGAAAGACTGGTCCTGGTCCAGTCCTGGTCCAGTCCTGGTCCAGTCCTGGTCCAGTCCTGGTCCAGTCCTGGTTTAGACCTGGTTCAGTCCTGGTTCAGTCCTGGTTTAGTCCTGGTTTAGTCCTGGTTTAGTCCTGGTTCAGTCCTGGTTTAGTCCTGGTTTAGTCCTGGTTCTGACCTGGTTTAGTCCTGGTTCTGACCTGGTTCTGACCTGGTTTAGTCCTGGTTTAGTCCTGGTTTAGTCCTGGTTCTGACCTGGTTCTGTCCTGGTTCAGTCCTGGTTCAGTCCTGGTTTAGTCCTGGTTCAGTCCTGGTTCAGTCCTGGTTTAGTCCTGGTTTAGTCCTGGTTCAGTCCTGGTTCTGTCCTGGTTCAGTCCTGGTTCAGTCCTGGTTTAGTCCTGGTTTAGTCCAGGTTTAGTCCTGGTTCAGTCCTGGTTCAGTCCTGGTTCTGTCCTGGTTCAGTCCTGGTTCAGTCCTGGTTTAGTCCTGGTTTAGTCCTGGTTCTGACCTGGTTCTGTCCTGGTTCAGTCCTGGTTTAGTCCTGGTTTAGTCCTGGTTCAGTCCTGGTTCTGACCTGGTTCAGTCCTGGTTCAGTCCTGGTTTAGTCCTGGTTCAGTCCTGGTTTAGTCCTGGTTTAGTCCTGATTCGGTCCTGGTTTAGTCCTGGTTCAGTCCTGGTTCTGACCTGGTTCAGTCCTGGTTCAGTCCTGGTTTAGTCCTGGTTCAGTCCTGGTTTAGTCCTGGTTTAGTCCTGATTCGGTCCTGGTTTAGTCCTGGTTCAGTCCTGGTTCTGACCTGGTCCTGTCCTGATTCGGTCCTGGTTTAGTCCTGGTTTAGTCCTGATTTGGTCCTGGTTTAGTCCTGGTTCAGTCCTGGTTCTGACCTGGTCCTGTCCTGACTCGGTCCTGGTTTAGTCCTGGTTCTGACCTGGTCCTGTCCTGACTCGGTCCTGTTCCTGGTCCCGGTGCTTGTCCTTCTGTGTGTTGTGTTGTATGTGACTCAGTAAAGCTCTTGTCAGGGTTTTTGCCCCGCCCCTGCCCCGTGCCCTGGGTCTGTGCACATGTGTAAGTGTGCACGTGTGTGACACCCCCCACCTCACACACACACACACACACACACACACACACACCACACACACACACACACACACACACACACACACACACACTCTGATGTTGTGTTCTTAATTCTCTGTGACATAAACATCAGCCCCTCCTCCTCTCGGTCAGTGGAGTGTGCATGAGAGCGTGCATGTGTGTGGGAGCGTGCATGTGTGTGGGAGCGTGCATGTGTGTGAGAGCGTGCATGTGTGTGTGGGAGTGTGCATGTGTGTGAGAGTGTGCATGTGTGTGGGAGTGTGCATGTGTGTGTGAGCGTGCATGTGTGTGAGAGCGTGCATGTGAGCGTGCACGTGTCGTGGCCTGAAGAGTTTGTGGATGTGGTGCTATAAATAGACTCTGTCTATGTGATTTACTTAGACTCTGATGTTGATCCTAGACCTGGTTTAGTCCAGACCCTGAACCTGAACCTGGCTCTGGGTCTGGGTCTGGTTCTGTGTCTGGTTCTGGGTCTGGTTCTGGGTCTGGTTGGCTCTGGGTCTGGCTCTGGGTCTGGCTCTGGTTCCAGGTCTGGTTCTGTGTCTGGTTCTGGCTCTGGTTCCGGGTCTGGTTCCGGGTCTGGTTCTGGGTCTGGTTCTGGGTCTGGTTCTGGTTCCAGGTCTGGCTCTGGTTCTGGCTCTGGCTCTGGTTCTGGTTCTAGCTCTGGGTTCTAGGTCTGGTTTCTGGGTCTGGTTCTGGGTCTGGTTCTGGCTCTGGGTCTGGCTCTGGTTCCGGGTCTGGCTCTGGTTCTGTGTCTGGTTCTGTGTCTGGTTCTGGTTCTGGGTCTGGTTCTAGCTCTGGTTCTGGGTCTGGTTCTGGGTCTGCTTCTGGGTCTGGTTCTGGGTCTGGTTCTGGGTCTGCTTCTGGCTCTGGCTCTGGCTCTGGGTCTGGCTCTGGTTCTGGGTCTGGTTCTGGGTCTGGTTCTGGTTCTGGCTCTGGGTCTGGCTCTGGTTCTGGGTCTGGTTCTGGCTCTGGCTCTGGCTCTGGGTCTGGCTCTGGTTCCGGGTCTGGCTCTGGTTCTGGTTCTGGCTCTGGTTCCGGGTCTGGCTCTGGTTCTGGGTCTGGTTCTGGTTCTGGCTCTGGTGTCTGGTTTCTGGGTCTGGTTCTGGGTCTGGTTCTGGCTTTGTGTCTGTTCTGGGTCTGGGTCTGGTTCTGGTTCTGGCTCTGGCTCTGGGTCTGGCTCTGGTTCTGGGTCTGGCTCTGGCTCTGGTTCTGTGTCTGGTTCTGGGTCTGGTTCTGGGTCTGGGTCTGGTTCTAGTTTAAACTTTAGGTTTGGACTCAGACTCTTTCCTCATTAATTGTGTTGCTTATATTTTCCTTTTTTTGTTTTTTCTCACGTTTTGTGATGATCATGATGATTGTGACTTTCATTTCATTATTTTCTCCATTCACTTGAGTCTGTTTCAGATTTGCCTTGTTTGCCTCTTGGTTTCCTCATCTGTCCTCTCCCCTCCCCATGAGCGTGCACGTGTGAGCGTGCCTGTGCGAGCGTGCACGTGTGAGCGTGCCTGTGCGAGCGTGCACGTGTGAGCGTGCCTGTGCGAGCGTGCACGTGTGAGCGTGCCTGTGCGAGCGTGCACGTGTGAGCGTGTGGTCAGTGGAGCGTATAACCTCACGTGGCTCTGACCATGTGACGCTCTGAAATATTGAAGCTGCTGTGAGCCGTGTGTTTAGGGTCAGTGTGTTTATGTCGTTACTGGATCAAACCCGGTTAAATCTCGTTTAGATCCACAAACTGAAGCAGAGGCTGAAGCAGCAGCTGAAACACACGACACACGAGCAGCTTCTGGTCAGAGGGTCAGTGAAGCTGGTTCTGCTCTAAAGTCATGATGATGTAATGTCTATGAGGGGGTTAAAGGTCAGGGGTCAGGGGTTGAGGGACACACAGTGGACAGGGAGCTGCGGGGGTGCTGGGGTCAGAGGTCAGGGTTAGGGGCTGTGGGTGGGTCCTAGTCCGGGTCTCTTCACTGTCAGCAGAGAAACACTGTTTCACTGGGGGCACAGCAGAAACACTTCAGGTTTACAATCTGAGGTTTCACTGAACTTTTACTGAAACATGAAACACCAAGGAGGAGTCTGGAGGAGTCTGGAGGAATCTGGAGGAGTCTGGAGGAATCTGGAGGAGTCTGGAGGAGTCTGGAGGAGTCTGGAGGAATCTGGAGGAGTCTGGAGGAGTCTGGAGGAGTCTGGAGGAGTCTGGAGGAGTCTGGAGGAGTCTGGAGGAGTCTGGAGGAGTCTGGAGGAGTCTGGAGGAGTCTGGAGGAGTCTGTGGAGGAGTCTGGAGGAGGAGTCTGGAGGAGTCTGGAGGAGTCTGGAGGAGTCTGGAGGAGTCTGGAGGAGTCTGCATGTCTGAGGAGATTTGTGAGTGCACATGACAGCAGAGCCAACTTTCAACTCAAGTGTCTAAATTAAATCTTTTAGCTTCATGTTTCTGGTGAAAAACAGGCATTTAATATTATCATTATTATCATTATTACTATTATTATTCTCATTATTATCATTATTATTACTATTATCATTATTATTATTATAGTCCAGTCCCAGTCCAGTCACAGTCCAGTGCAGATCCAGTCCGCATGCTGCCCGGGTCCAGGTCCAGTCCGGGTCCAGTCCGGGTCCAGTCCGGGTCCAGTCTGGGTCCGGGTTTCCAGTCAAGGGTCCAGGTCCAGTCCGGGTCCGGTTTCAGGTCTAGTCCGGGTCCGGAGCAGGTCCAGTCCGGTTATTATAGTCCAGGTCCGGGTCCGGTCACAGTCCAGTCCAGGGTCCGGGTCCAGTCCGGGTCCAGGTCCAGTCCGGGTCCAGTCCGGGTCCGGTCCGGGTCCAGTCCTGGGTCCGGGTCCAGTCCGGGTCCAGGTCCAGTCCGGGTCCGGTCCAGGTCTAGTCCGGGTCCGGAGCAGGTCCAGTCCGGGTCCAGTCCGGGTCCGGTCCGGGTCCAGTCCGGGTCCGGGTCCAGTCCGGGTCCAGGTCCAGGTCCAGTCCGGGTCCAGTCCGGGTCCAGGTCCGGGTCCAGTCCGGGTCCAGTCCGGGTCCAGTCCGGGTCCAGTCCAGGTCCAGTCCGGGTTCTGGCTGTGGTCTCAAGGCTGTGGGAGTTGGTGGATTACATTAGCACTGATCCAGGTCAAACTGGATTATCCTGGATCAGAGGCTCTTTAATGGGATCAGAGGTTTGTCTGCGGCGCCTACGAGTCTCACCCAGGACCATCTGGGAGGGCATCTGACACAGCCACATCTGGGAGGGCATCTGACACAGCCACATCTGGGAGGGCATCTGACACAGCCACATCTGGGAGGGCATCTGACACAACCACATCTGGGAGGGCATCTGACACAGCCACATCGGGGAGGGGCATCTGACACAGCCACATCTGGGAGGGCATCTGACACAACCACATCTGGGAGGGCATCTGACACAGCCACATCTGGGAGGGCATCTGACACAGCCACATCTGGGAGGGCATCTGACACAACCACATCTGGGAGGGCATCTGACACAGCCACATCGGGGAGGGCATCTGACACAGCCACATCTGGGAGGGCATCTGACACAACCACATCTGGGAGGGCATCTGACACAGCCACATCTGGGAGGGCATCTGACACAGCCACATCTGGGAGGGCATCTGACACAACCCACATCTGGGAGGGCATCTGACACAGCCACATCTGGGAGGGCATCTGACACAGCCACATCTGGGAGGGCATCTGACACAACCACATCTGGGAGGGCATCTGACACAGCCACATCTGGGAGGGCATCTGACACAGGGACATGTGTCTGTGGTTTTGCTTTAGTCACTGAGGCCTGCAGCATCACTACATCAGCTCATGATCACACTGTCAGAGAGAGAGAGGGAGGAAGACGGAGAGAAAGAGGGAAAGACAGAGGAGAGAGGGAGTGTGGGAGAGATGTAAGGAGAGGAAAAGGAGCAGAGGAGGAGGGAGAGAGAGAAGAGAAGAGGAGGAGGGAAAGAGGGAGAAAGAAGAGAAGGGGAAGAGGAGGGAAAGAGAGATAGAGAGAAGAGGAGGAATAGAGAGAGGAGGAGGAGGGAGAAAGAAGAGGTGGGGAGAGAGAGGATGAGGAGGAGGGAAAAAGAAGAGGAGGGAGAAAGAAGAGATGGGGGAGAGGAGAAGGGGAGGAGGGAGAGATGGAGAGGATGAGGGACAGAGGGAGAGGAGGAGAGAGAGGAGAGGAAGGAGAAAGAGGAGCAGGGAGAGAGAGGAGGAGGAGGGAGAATGAAGGGGAGGAGGGCGAGAGAGAATGGAAGGGAGAGAGAGAGGTGGAGGGAAAAAGAAGAGGAGGAGGGAGAGGGGAGGAGGAGGGAGAGAGAGAATAGGAGGGGGGGAGAGAGAGGGATGCAGTGCAGGAAGCTGATGACATCACCCCTCCCCCCCCTCCCTCTAAAGAGGTGGGGCCTTGGGCGATGATGTCATGTTACCGTGGAAACAGCCTTCATCCAGATTTACACCGATTCACACCGGGACCGGAGCGAACGAGGACCGAGCAGCAAATAAACCAACGAGGAGACGAGGGGACGAGGAGGCGAGGAGACGAGGAGACGAGGAGACGAGGAGACGAAAAGGACAGGCATGACATGAGCAGCGAGGACACAAGGAAAAGACTGAGACACCTGCCGCAACCTGAAGGAAACAAACAAGGAAACGACAAGGAGATATTCGGACGCAGCCAGGAGAGAAGGAGAGGAAACAAGGAAGCAAGGAGAGACAGGAGATAAGGGAGGACGCACCCAAAGGACACAGCAGAGGAGACATCGCAGAGGAGACATCGCAGGGACAAGACCAAACGGGGACACATTCATTTGATTTATATTTGTGTCATTATAAAACCGTGGTTCCTGTCCTCAGAGGAGGCGACATCGTGGACATGGACAAGGAAGCAAGGAGACAAGGATGCAAGTGAGGACACTAAACATGTGAGTGAAGGAAGAGTGAGGCGTCACACTTTGGACAAACACGGGAGACATTTTGTGTCCAACGAAACAGCATTTTATATTCAAGTATTTCCTGTTTTTGTCTCTTCACAGGAACTGAGCAAAGACATGAGCTGATCTGGACCTGTCCCAGGTGAGACATGTCCACACACATGTCCACACACATGTCCACACACATGTCCACACACATGTCCTCTCACATGTCCACGTACATGTCCACACACATGTCCTCTCACATGTCCACACACATGTCCACACACATGTCCACACACATGTCCACATACATGTCCACATACATGTCCACATACATGTCCACACACATGTCCACACACATGTCCACATACATGTCCACATACATGTCCACACACATGTCCACACACATGTCCCTCTCACATGTCCACGTACATGTCCACACACACATGTCCTCTCACATGTCCACACACATGTCCACACCACACACATGTCCACACACATGTCCACACACATGTCCTCTCACATGTCCACACACATGTCCACACACATGTCCTCTCACATGTCCACACACATGTCCTCTCACATGTCCACGTACATGTCCACACATGTCCACACACATGTCCTCTCACATGTCCACGTATATGTCCACACACATGTCCACACACATGTCCACACACATGTCCTCTCACATGTCCACGTACATGTCCACACCACATGTCCACACACATGTCCTCTTACATGTCCACACACATGTCCTCTCACATGTCCACGTACATGTCCACACACATGTCCACACACATGTCCTCTCACATGTCCACACCACATGTCCACACACATGTCCACACACATGTCCACACACATGTCCTCTCACATGTCCACACACATGTCCACATACATGTCCACACACATGTCCACACACATGTCCTCTCACATGTCCACGTACATGTCCACACACATGTCCACACACATGTCCACACACATGTCCTCTCACATGTCCACACATGTCCACACACATGTCCACACACATGTCCACACACATGTCCTCTCACATGTCCACACACATGTCCTCTCACATGTCCACACACATGTCCACACACATGTCCACACACATGTCCTCTCACATGTCCATACACACATCCACACACATGTCCACACACATGTCCACAGTACAGGTGTGTGTACAGGTGAGGTGTACAGGTGTGTGTGTACAGGTGAGGTGTACAGGTGAGGTGTACAGGTGAGGTGTACAGGTGAGGTGTACAGGTGAGGAGTACAGGTGAGGAGTACAGGTGAGGTGTACAGGTGTGTGTGCACAGGTGTGTGTACAGGTGAGGAGTACAGGTGAGGAGTACAGGTGTGGAGTACAGGTGAGGAGTACAGGTGTGCGTGCGCACAGGTGAGGAGTACAGGTGAGGAGTACAGGTGAGGTGTAAAGGTGAGGGGTACAGGTGAGGAGTACAGGTGAGGAGTACAGGTGTGTGTGCACAGGTGTGTGTACAGGTGAGGAGTACAGGTGAGGAGTACAGGTGAGGAGTACAGGTGAGGAGTACAGGTGTGTGTGCACAGGTGTGTGTACAGGTGAGGAGTACAGGTGAGGGGTACAGGTGAGGAGTACAGGTGAGGGGTACAGGTGAGGAGTACAGGTGAGGTGTACAGGTGAGGAGTTCAGGTGAGGAGTACAGGTGAGGTGTACAGGTGAGGAGTACAGGTGAGGTGTACAGGTGAGGAGTACAGGTGAGGCGTACAGGTGAGTGTACAGGTGAGGTGTACAGGTGAGGCGTACAAGTGAGGAGTACAGGTGAGGAGTACAGGTGAGGCGTACAGGTGAGGAGTACAGGTGAGGAGTACAGGTGAGGAGTACAGGTGTGCGTGCGCACAGGTGAGGAGTACAGGTGAGGAGTACAGGTGAGGTGTAAAGGTGAGGGGTACAGGTGAGGAGTACAGGTGAGGAGTACAGGTGAGGAGTACAGGTGAGGAGTACAGGTGTGTGTGTGCAAGGTGTGTGTACAGGTGAGGAGTTCAGGTGAGGAGTACAGGTGAGGGGTACAGGTGAGGAGTACAGGTGAGGAGTACAGGTGAGGAGTACAGGTGTGTGTGCACAGGTGTGTGTACAGGTGAGGAGTACAGGTGAGGGGTACAGGTGAGGAGTACAGGTGAGGGGTACAGGTGAGGAGTACAGGTGAGGTGTACAGGTGAGGAGTTCAGGTGAGGAGTACAGGTGAGGTGTACAGGTGAGGAGTACAGGTGAGGTGTACAGGTGAGGAGTACAGGTGAGGCGTACAGGTGAGGTGTACAGGTGAGGTGTACAGGTGAGGCGTACAAGTGAGGAGTACAGGTGAGGAGTACAGGTGAGGCGTACAGGTGAGGAGTACAGGTGAGGAGAGTACAGGTGAGGAGTACAGGTGAGGCGTACAGGTGAGGTGTACAGGTGAGGAGTACAGGTGAGGAGTACAGGTGAGGTGTACAGGTGAGGGGTACAGGTGAGGAGTACAGGTGAGGCGTACAGGTGAGGAGTACAGGTGAGGTGTACAGGTGAGGTGTACAGGTGAGGAGTACAGGTGAGGAGTACAGGTGAGGTGTACAGGTGAGGTGTACAGGTGAGGAGTACAGGTGAGGTGTACAGGTGAGGTGTACAGGTGAGGCGTACAGGTGAGGAGTACAGGTGAGGAGTACAGGTGAGGTGTACAGGTGAGGAGTACAGGTGAGGCGTACAGGTGAGGAGTACAGGTGAGGAGTACAGGTGAGGCGTACAGGTGTGTGTGTGATGTGTTTCCTCTTCTAGCAGGAGCCCAGATGGACGCCCGCTCTTGTTCGGTCTTGGTGGACTTCCTGAGGTACGTGGAGGATCTGGGACTCAGAACTTACGATGACCTGGTGATTCAAAATGCCTCCGACATCTCCAGAGAGAGTGACCGCATCCGGGTCCAGAAGAACAAGATCCTCCTCCAGGAACGCAGACGGCAGGACCAAATACACAGGTACCAAAAGAGAGGACAGGAGCAGACAGGAGACGACAGGAGCAGACAGGAGATGAGAGGAGGAGACAGGAGCAGACAGGAGACGACAGGAGATGACAGGAGCAGACAGGAGATGAGAGGAGGAGACAGGAGACGACAGGAGACGACAGGAGATGACAGGAGGAGACAGGAGCAGACAGGAGCAGACGGGAGCAGACGGGAGCAGACAGGAGGAGACAGGTGCAGACAGGAGCAGACAGGAGACGACAGGAGCAGACAGGAGACGACAGGAGCAGACAGGAGATGAGAGGAGGAGACAGGAGACGACAGGAGACGACAGGAGATGACAGGAGCAGACAGGAGGAGACAGGAGCAGACAGGAGCAGAGAGAGGAGCAGACAGGAGCAGACGGGAGCAGACGGGAGCAGACAGGAGGAGACAGGTGCAGACAGGAGCAGACAGGAGCAGACAGGAGACGACAGGAGGAAAAACAGGAGCAGACAGGAGCAGAGAGAGGAGCAGACAGGAGCAGACGGGAGCAGACGGGAGGAGACAGGTGCAGACAGGAGCAGACAGGAGACGACAGGAGGAAACAGGAGCAGACAGGAGCAGAGAGAGGAGCAGACAGGAGCAGACAGGAGGGACAGGAGCAGAGAGAGGAGGAGCAGAGACAGAGAAGCACTTAGCAACGCTGTCAATCAAACCTGTTGCTAACGCTAACAGGAGCGACGTCGGGGACAGAAGGACCTGATGTGTCTGTTATTAATGTTCATATGTTGATTTACAGACACAGACGTGAAATAAAAACCCCAGGATCATGTAGAGGGTTAATACGAACATTTAAGACCAACATGAGTCTGACAGGGACAGAGAGAGACAGATTTTCAATAGAAAGTGAATTGAAACCAGAGTTGACTGAGCTGCAAGCACGCCCATGATCACTTCCTGTTTGGAACATGGCGACTAGCAGGTTAGCTATGTCCATTTACAGTCTATGAGCCTAGCCTCAGCCTTATCCTTAGCCTAGCCTAGCCTAGCCTAGCCTAGCCTAGCCTAGCCTAGCCTAGCCTTAGCCTTGAGAGCAGACATTAAAACATCGTCCTGTGTAACCCTGTGCTGTGCTTCTCCAGGCTGGGCTTCATGACCATGCCCTTTCCACAGGATCGAGCTCCTTCTCTGGGCTTCAGCGTTCGCTCACAGTCCCTTCATTCGGTCCAGGATGAACCGGATCAGAACCACTGGGACACAGATGACCCAGCCAACCAGAGCCAGTGGGACATGGACGACCCGACCAATCAGAGCCTGAGGAAACAACCGCCGCCCAAACCCCGGAGAGACCCAGCAACAAAACTGAGCAGCTCCGAAACAGAGGGACTCACAGAAGGTAAGAGAGGAGAGGCTGAGGGAGGAGGAAGAGCTGGGAGAGCGACGTGTCTGGGGGGTTCAGCCTGATCTCGTTTTTACCTGCCCTCTGTAGTGTCCAGGGCAGTAGATAATGGGGTTAGACACAGGGGTCACAGGGTCACAGAGTGGATCTCGGTTCTGGTCTATTCTCGGTTCTGGTCTAATCCGTTTTTGTTTTTTCCAGGTCTGATCGGGGAGAAGCTGCCTCCTCCCAAACCTCGAAGAAACCCCTGCACTCAGCTGAGCTCCTGCCTCGACCAATCACTGAGCCGCGACCACAGCGACAGGAAGCCTCTGGACCAACCAGACGCAGCCGGCGAGGAGGAGCCTGTCTACATCGAAATGGGCCCAAATCAGAACCTGGACCAGGATGAGGGGGTCTATGAGGAGATGACATTTGCCTCAGAGTCCAGCCCGAAAACGCAGAAAGTCCCAACCCCGTTCCCAAACCTCCTGAGCCACAAAGCGCCGCTGCTCACCCTCCCCCAGAACCAGGCTCTGGACCGGACCTCTCCACAGAGCTCTGACGAGTCCCCGCTCACGCCGCTCGAAACCGCACTGGGACAGTTCTTTCATCAGGATTTAAGGCCAAAAACTCAGAAGAACCCGGGAGCCAAAGCAGACGCTCGTGTCCGCAGAACCTCAGACCCGGTCCAGGACCAGGAGCGCGGCCTGTTCAAGCCTGACCGCAGGTCCGAGTGGAGCCAGAGTGTGGACCAAATCCACCCAGAGAGAGGCCACCGCCGAGACCCCAGGACCAGAGCGGACTTCAGAGACCGACGACTGGACTCTGAACCCGACCTGAGACCGGACCAGAGACAGTACTACAGTCTGCGCCGGGACCCCACTGGACGAGACCACAGGGACAAACGGGACCTCCGAGACCCGCGGAAGGGCATCCGGATCGAGCAGAGACGAGAGCGTAGTCTGGAGAGTCTGGAGCGAGTCTTGGACCAGGACTTAGACCGGGACTTAGACCAGGACTTGGACTTTACAGTGACGAGTTCTGGCCGCGCGTCGGCTCCACCTCTGACCTCCCGCTCAGGCCCCTCCCCCATTCCTCAGAGCTACCGCCGTAGCCAGTCAGCGTGCCCCTCACCGGTGAAGCGCCCGCCTCCTTATGATGTCATCATGATGTCAGCAGTAATGTCCCATGGAGGTCACATGACCCAAAGGCTCAGAGGTAAAGCATCAGGTTAGCATATTAGCATTAGCATTAGCATTAGCATTAGCAAGATGTCTCATTCCGGTTGTTCCCTCAGGACCAGAGTCCGGGTCCACACCGAGACTGGGTCCAACCCAGGTCCAAACCCAGGAGCCATCTGTGCACGCCCAGGTACGGCCACACCTCCACCCTCACCCCCCCCCACCCTCACCCCACCCTCCCTCCCACCCTCCACCCTCACCTCCACCCCCCTCCACCCTCACCTCCTCCCTCACCTCCACCCTCACCCTCACCCTCACCTCCACCCTCACCTCCACCCTCACCCCCACCCTCACCCCCACCCTCACCCCACCCTCACCTCCACCCTCACCCCCCACCTCCCCCTCCACCCTCCTCACCTCCACCCTCACCTCCACCCTCACCCCCCACCCTCACCTCCACCCTCACCTCCACCCTCCACCCTCACCCCCCACACCACCCACCACCCCACCCCCACCTCCACCATCACCCCCCCACCCCCACCCCATCACCCACCCCCACCCTCACCTCCACCACCATCACCTCCACCCTCACCTCAACCTCACCTCCACCCTCACCCCCATCCTCACCTCCACCCTCACCTCCACCCTCACCTCCACCCTCACCTCCACCCTCACCTCCACCCCTCCACCCCACCTCACCCTCCACCCCCACCCCCACCCCACCCTCACCTCCGCCCCCACCCCTCACCTCCACCCTCACCCCCACCCCACCTCCACCCTCACCTCCACCCTCCACCCTCACCTCCACCCTCACCTCCGCCCCCACCCTCATCTCCCCCCCTCCACCCCCACCCTCACCCTCCACCCCACCCTCACCCCCACCTCACCTCCACCCTCACCCCCACCCTCACCACCCCACCCCCACCCTCACCTCCACCCTCACCCCACCCTCACCTCCACCCCCCTCACCCCTCACCCCCACCCCACCCCACCTCACCTCCACCCCCACCCTCAACCTCCACCCCCACCCTCACCTCCACCCAAGTGTCCACCCAAAGTGTTAAAAATGAAAAACAAAAAACAAAACAACCAGAATCATAAAAGATTTGTATAATCAATAATATAATAATATAATTAATGATAATTAATGTCCACGTCCACGAGCAACAACCAAACACACCCCATCAGGTCATGTTTAAATCTGGTCCAAACCGCTAAGCTAACAGAGCTGCTGATGTTGAACTTTGACCTGTGTTGACCTGGCCTCACTCAGTCACCTGACCCCTGTTCTGTGTCCCAAACAGAGCTCGGGTCTGAACCGGATCCTGGAGCAATGACTGGACCAGACCTGCTCCTTTTTCCTAAATGTTCTGGTGATTTAAATGTGTTCAGATATGTAACTTAACTAACTCATAATTTAATTTAAAGTTAACACTAACCCGTAACCCTAGAGCTAACCCTGCGGCTAACCCTAGAGCTAACCATAGAGCTAACCCTGCGGCTAACCCTAGAGCTAACCATAGAGCTAACCCTAGAGCTAACCCTAGAGCTAACCATAGAGCTAACAGTGCTAACACTAGCTCAGTCAAAACCCTGAGGTCTGCGGTCCTGAGTCTGGCTCCCGCTTTTCACAGGTGATTTATGTCAAATTTCATGTTTTCTTTTTGCTCTTAACCATCGACTAAAGAAATGTGAAAAAGTGGATCTTACGACACCGACACTGACCCGGGTTCAACCACAAGTATCATAGCAACCAAAGAGCCAATGAGGAGCCAGGTGGTTGAAGGTAACGCTTCCCACACCGCTGTTTTACCCTGGCACTTAGCAACGCTGTCAATCAAAGCTGTTGCTAACGCTAGCAGGAGCGACGTCGGGGACAGAAGGACCTGATGTGTCTGTTATTAATGTTCATATGTTGATTTACAGACACAGACGTGAAATAAAAACCCCAGGATCATGTAGAGGGTTAATACGAACATTTAAGACCAAAATGAGTCTGACAGCAGCAGGGACAGAGAGAGAGAGAGAGAGAGAGAGAGAGGAGAGGAGAGAGAGAGGAGAGAGAGAGAGGAGAGAGAGAGAGAGAGAGAGAGAGAGAGAGAGGAGAGAGAGAGAGAGAGAGAGAGAGAGAGAGAGAGAGAGAGAGAGAGAGAGAGAGAGAGAGAGAGAGAGCAAGAGAGAGAGAGAGCGAGAGAGAGAGAGAGAGAGAGAGAGAGAGAGAGAGAGAGAGAGAGTTTTTCAATAGAAAGTGAATTGGAGTCGAAGGAGCCGAATCGTGCCTATGCTCACTTCCTGTTTGTAACGCAGCCTCTGACCCAAGTCCATCTACAAGAGTTTGAGAGCCAGGCTAACCTGATATGACCCAGTCTGTGTCCCTGTGAACTCAGGCTAACCCCGCTGTGCTAACCGCAAACTCAGGCTAACCCCGCTGTGCTAACCTCAAACTCAGGCTAACCCCGCTGTGCTAAACACAAACTCTGGCTAACCCCGCTGTGCTAACCGCAAACTCAGGCAAACCCCGCTGTGCTAACCACAAACTCAGGCTAACCCCGCTGTGCTAACCGCAAACTCAGGCTAACCCCGCTGTGCTAACCGCAAACTCAGGCTAACCCCAAACTCAGGCTGCCCCGCTGTGCTAACCGCAAACTCAGGCTAACCCCGCTGTGCTAACCGCAAACTCAGGCTAACCCCGATGTGCTAACCGCAAACTCAGGCTAATCCCGCTGTGCTAACCGCAAAACTCAGGCTAACCCCGCTGTGCTAAACACAAACTCAGGCTAACCCCGCTGTGCTAAACACAAACTCTGGCTAACCCCGCTGTGCTAAACACAAACTCAGGCTAACCCCGCTGTGCTAAAAAAACACAAACTCTTGCTAACCCCGCTGTTGCTAAACACAAACTCTGGCTAACCCCGCTGCTGCTAACCACAAACTCTGGCTAACCCCGCTGTGCTAAACACAAAACTCAGGCTAACCCCGCTGTGCTAAACACAAACTCAGGCTAACCCCGCTGTGCTAAACACAAACTCTGGCTAACCCCGCTGTGCTAAACACAAACTCTGGCTAACTCCAGACTAACATCATTAAAATTCACAAGTTTTTTTCTTCTTCTTCATTAATAAATATATGAAGTCTATAAAACGGTGTAATACCTCTGAGATCTACTGTTGTTAATCAGCTCACAACAACAACAACACAACACAATAAAACAGAACAACACAACAGAACACAACAGCAGAACTGTGCCGCACCACGAGCACAAGAAAGAATTTATTTGAACATCTGTCTCCAAAGATCCAAATCCAAAAGGCAGAAGAACAACTGGACTGAAACTATTAAATAACACACAGACAAACTATTACATAACACAGAGACAAACTATTAAATAACACACAGACACACACACAGAGACACAGAGAGACAGAGACACACAGAGACAAACTATTAAATAACACACAGACAAACTATTACATAACACAGAGAGACAAACACTATTAAATAACACACAGACACACAGACACACAGAGAGACACAGAGAGACAGAGACTATTACACACACAGACAAACTATATTAAATAACACACAGACACACACAGAGAGACACAGAGAGACACAGAGAGACAGAGACACAAACTACACACAGAGACACAGAGACAAACTATTAAATAACACAGAGACAAACTATTAAATAACACACAGAGACACACAGACACACAGACACACAGAGACACAGAGACACAGAGACACAGAGACACAGACACAGACACAGAGACACACACAGAGACACACACAGACACACACACACACAGACACACAGAGACACACAGAGACACAGACACACAGAGCCACAGAGACACACAGACACAGAGACACACAGAGAGACACACAGAGACACAGACACACAGAGACCACACAGAGACAACACACACACAGAGACACACACAGACACACAGACACACAGACACACAGAGACACACAGAGACACACAGAGACACAGACACACAGACAGAGACACAGAGACACAGAGAGACACACACAGACACAGAGACACAGAGACAGACAGAGAGAGACAGAGACACACAGAGACACAGAGACACAGACACACACAGAGACACACACAGGTTTCTGGATTTCTTGAGTCAGACTCGTCTGACTTATTCCAGCTCAAATTGACTGAACCTGTTGGAGTGATGCTGCAGACTTTTGTTTCCGCAGGCGTCCTGGTTCTTCGGGGGCCTTCCTGTGTGTGTGGCCCCGGGCTTTGGGGCCCCGGGCTTTGGGGCCCCGGGCTTTGGGGCCCCGGGCTTTGGGGCCCCTGGCGGCGGTGAGGGGGCGTGGCCAGCCTCGGGAGACGTGCTGATGCGAGATACGATGGAGCGAAAGAGGGTTCTGTGTCGTGAGATCAGGAGCCGGACTGTGAGAAGACCCCCTCCGTACGGGGCCACAGTGCCCCCTGCAGGAGCACGCACCTGGGACACTGAGATCTGAGTGTAGCGCCTCCCTCAGGCCACAGGCGGGACTGTGCTCGAGCTCTGTGTTCACCTCCTCCTCTGTGATCAGGGGATAAAGGAGCAGGTGCTTTATCTGAGAGTTTAAGGAAATGCACAAGAAAGTTTCTGACGAAAATGTGAGAAAGTGAAATGAGTTTCTGTGAAAACGGCACAATAAAGAAACAGAAAAACTGATGTTTGACTCCTCCCTCCTCCCAGCACCTCCTCCATCTGCCCACACGCCTCCCCTCCTCCCAGCACCTCCACATAGACCAGAGACTCCATCTGCCCACACGCCTCCTCCCTCCTCCCAGACACAGACCTCCTCCATCTGCCCACACGCCTCCTCCCTCCTCCCAGACACCTCCTCCATCTGCCCACACGCCTCACGCCCCCCTCCTCCCAGACACCTCCTCCATCTGCCCACATGCCTCCTCCCAGACACCTCCTCCATCTGCCCACAGCCTTCCTCCCCCTCCCAGACGCCTCTCCATCTGCCCACACGCCTCCTCCCTCCTCCCAGACACCTCCTCCATCTGCCCACACGCCTCCTCCCTCCTCAGACACCTCCTCCATCTGCCCACATGCCTCCTCCTCCCAGACACCTCCTCCATCTGCCCACACACGCCTCCTCCCTCCTCCCAGACACCTCCTCCATCTGCCCACACGCCTCCTCCCTCCTCCCAGACGCCTCCTCCATCTGCCCACACGCCTCCTCCCTCCTCCCAGACACCTCCTCCATCTGCCCACATGCCTCCTCCCAGACACCTCCTCCATCTGCCCACACGCCTCCCTCCTCCCAGCACCTCCTCAATCTGCCCACATGCCTCCTCCCTCCTCCCAGACGCCTCCTCCATCTGCCCACACGCCTCCTCCCTCCTCCCCCAGCACCTCCTCAATCTGCCCACACGGCTCCTCCCTCCTCCCAGCACCTCCTCCATCTGCCCACACGCTCCTCCCTCCTCCCAGACGCCTCCTCTATATCTGCCCACACACCTCCTCCAAGACACCTCCTCCATCTGCCCACACGCCTCCTCCTCCTCCTCCAGCACCTCCTCCATCTGCCACACGCCTCCTCCCTCCTCCCAGCACCCTCCTCCATCTGCCCACACGCCTCCCATCCTCAGATGCCTCCTCCCTCCTCCCAGACACCTCCTCCACCAGACACCTCCTCCATCTGCCCACACGCCTCCTCCCTCCTCCCAGCACCTCCTCCATCTGCCCACACGCCTCCTCTCTCCTCCCAGCACCTCCTCCATCTGCCCACACGCCTCCGCCCTCCTCCCAGACACCTCCTCCATCTGCCCACATGCCTCCTCCCTCCTCCCAGACACCTCCTCCCTCCTCCCAGCACCTCCTCCATCTGCCCACACGCCTCCTCTCTCCTCGCAGACACCTCCTCCACCAGACACCTCCTCCATCTGCCCACACGCCTCCTCCCTCCTCCAAGCACCTCCTCCATCTGCCTACACGGCTCCTCCCACCTCCCCACACTCCTCCCCTCTTCCCCAGACGCCTCCTCCCTCCCTCCATCCCAGCACCTCCTCCATCTGCCCACACGCCTCCTCCCTCCTCCCAGACGCCTCCTCCCTCAGATTGTCGGGGAAACAGGTAACAGGTGGTGTTTGCGTCAGAATGGAACTACTGACTAAATAAATGTGTTTACTACAGTTTGTTGTGTTTATTATTTTATTTCTATCATATTTTAATGAAACGTGACAAGATTTTGTCCAAAACACGAGACATTTATTACAGACATTTGTTTTCTACTAAAGTTTCTTCTTTTGAAACGTGGAATCGCTCTAAATGTTCAGAGACACGGCTGAAGGACAGTTTTACCTTTAGAACATATTCCACCTGTGACATGAAAATAAATGATGTGAAATGTATTAATCAAGGTCAGGGTCGGGTCGGGTCAGGGTCGGGTCAGGGTCAGGGTCGGGATAGGGTCGGGTCGGGTCGGGTTGGGTTAGGGTCGGGTCAGGGTCGGGTCGGGTTAGGGTCGGGTCGGGTTAGGGTCGGGTCAGGGTCGGGTCGGGTTGGGTTAGGGTCGGGTCAGGGTCGGGTTGGGTTAGGGTCGGGTTGGGTTAGGGTCGGGTCAGGGTCGGGTTGGGTTAGGGTCGGGTCAGGGTCGGGTTGGGTTAGGGTCGGGTCAGGGTCGGGATAGGGTCGGGTCAGGGTCGGGATAGGGTCGGGTCAGGGTCGGGTTGGGTTAGGGTCGGGTCAGGGTCGGGTCAGGGTCGGGGGTTTAGGGTTTATCTTTATGAAATGGGTCAGTCATTTTGTTTCAGTGTAGACGTAACAGTAGTAGTGAGTTTATTTATAGTGTAGGATTATGATTTAAAAAACTCCTGTGAGCTTTAAGTTATATGTTAAACTGGAGCTGTGTTTCATTCACGTTTGTTGTTAGTCTGACCCTCCCCTGCAAACACTGACACATTAAATTTTCTAAGTCTGTAACGGGTCTGGAAGTCTGTAACGGGTCTGGAAGTCTGTAACGGGTCTGGAAAGTCTGCAACTGCCCACACTGGAAGTCTGCAACCGGTCTGGAAGTCTCCTAACGGGTCTGGAAGTCTGCCCAACCGGTCTGGAAGTCTGCAAACCGTTTGGAAGTCTGCAACGGGTCTGGAAGTCTGCAACCGGTCTGGAAGTCTGTAACGGGTCTGGAAGCCTGCAACGGGTCTGGAAGTCTGCAACGGGTCTGGAAGTCTGTAACGGGTCTGGAAGCCTGCAACGGGTCTGGAAGTCTGTAACGGGTCTGGAAGTCTGCAACGGGTCTGGAAGTCTGCAACGGGTCTGGAAGTCTGTAACGGGTCTGGAAGCCTCCTCAACCGGTCTGGAAGTCTGTAACGGTTCTGTCTGAAGTCTGCAACCGGGTCTGGAAGTCTGCAACGGGTCTGAAGTCTGTAACAGGGGTCTGGAAGCCTGCAACCGGTCTGGAAAGTCTGTAACGGGTCTGGAAGTCTGCAACGGGTCTGGAAGTCTGTAACGGGTCTGGAAGCCTGCAACCGGTCTGGAAGTCTGTAACAGGTCTGGAAGTCTGCAACGGGTCTGGAAGTCTGCAACCAGTCTGGAAGTCTGTAACGGGGGTCTGGAAGTCTGCAACCGGTCTGGAAGTCTGTAACGGGTCTGGAAGTCTGTAACGGGTCTGGGGAAATCTGTAACGGTCTGGAAAGTCTGTAACGGGTCTGGAAGTCTGTAACGGGTCTGGAAGTCTGCAACCGGGTCTGAAGTCTGCAACCGGTCTGGAAGTCTGCAACGGGTCTGGAAGTCTGCAACCGGTCTGGAAGTCTGCAAAGTCCACCGTCTGGAAGTCTGCAACCGGGTCGGGAAGTCGGGTCTGGAAGTCTGCAACGGGTCTGGAAGTCTGCAACGGGTCTGGAAGTCTGCAACCGGTCTGGAAGTCTGTAACGGGTCTGGAAGTCTGCAACGGGTCTGGAAGTCTGCAACGGGTCTGGAAGTCTGGGTTCAGGGTCTGGAAGCCTGCAACGGGTCTGGAAGTCTGTAACGGGTCTGGAAGTCTGCAAGGGTCTGGAAGTCTGCAACGGGTCTGGAAGTCTGTAACGGGTCTGGAAGCCTGCAACCGGTCTGGAAGTCTGTAACGGGTCTGGAAGTCTGCAACCGGTCTGGAAGTCTGCAACGGGTCTGGAAGTCTGTAACGGGTCTGGAAGCCTGCAACCGGTCTGGAAGTCTGTAACGGGTCTGGAAGTCTGCAACGGGTCTGGAAGTCTGTAACGGGTCTGGAAGCCTGCAACCGGTCTGGAAGTCTGTAACAGGTCTGGAAGTCTGCAACGGGTCTGGAAGTCTGCAACCAGTCTGGAAGTCTGTAACGGGTCTGGAAGTCTGCAACCGGTCTGGAAGTCTGTAACGGGTCTGGAAGTCTGTAACGGGTCTGGAAATCTGTAACGGGTCTGGAAGTCTGTAACGGGTCTGGAAGTCTGTAACGGGTCTGGAAGTCTGCAACCGGTCTGGAAGTCTGCAACCGGTCTGGAAGTCTGTAACGGGTCTGGAAGTCTGCAACCGGTCTGGAAGTCTGTAACGGGTCTGGAAGTCTGCAACCGGTCTGGAAGTCTGCAACCGGTCTGGAAGTCTGCAACGGGTCTGGAAGTCTGCAAACGGTCTGGAAGTCTGCAACCAGTCTGGAAGTCTGTAACGGGTCTGGAAGTCTGCAAACGGGTCTGGAAGTCTGCAACGGGTCTGGAAGTCTGTAACGGGTCTGGAAGCCTGCAACCGGTCTGGAAGTCTGCAACCGGTCTGGAAGTCTGTAACGGGTCTGGAAGTCTGCAACCGGTCTGGAAGTCTGTAACGGGTCTGGAAGTCTGCAACCGGTCTGGAAGTCTGCAACCGGTCTGGAAGTCTGCAACGGGTCTGGAAGTCTGTAACGGGTCTGGAAGTCTGCAACGGGTCTGGAAGTCTGTAACGGGTCTGGAAGCCTGCAACCGGTCTGGAAGTCTGTAACGGGTCTGGAAGTCTGCAACCAGTCTGGAAGCCTGCAACCGGTCTGGAAGTCTGTAACGGGTCTGGAAGTCTGCAACCAGTCTGGAAGTCTGTAACAGGTCTGGTCCGTTACGTTTCACTTTAAAGAAGAACTTTCCAAAAGTCTAAACTGTCTGGATTCATGGAGCTGATGTTGATTTGAGCTCGTGTGAAATCCACTGAAGGTTGTCGGTTAGATTCCAGCCTCCATCTTTGTAACATTCCACTGTTCTGTCTGTTTAAGGCTCTGGAGTATCTGAAATGTTCTGACCAACTGAAAAATATTCAGACCAAAGTGGCTCCTCCCTGTAACAGTAAACACATATAAACATATTTAAACTCATAGACTCACAAACAGATATAACTGTTGTTACAGCAGTGACACGTTTCCCTTTAGTTTAAATATTGACTTAAAACATTCATAAAATACACTCTCTAAAGGAACCAGCGGCCTGTGACTCCTCTGTTTAGATTTGGTCCATGTTCAAATGTTTAGTCCTGGTTTAGACTTAACGCTGTGTCCAGATCAGTCTGTGTAAAGAAGAGACTGAGTGAGTCTGACGTCACCACAGCTTCAGCTCCACCTGAAGCTCATCGAGGCTGAAGCAGGTTTAGACTAATCTGGAGCAAAGAGACAACCGTGAGTATCACAGCAACCACAGACCAACCAATCAGGAGAGAGGCTAATGAAGGCAACGCCCCTTCCCGTTCGCACCGCTGGTTTAACAGGGAGCGGGCGCTTAGCAACGCTGTCAATCAAACCTGTTGCTAACGCTAACAGGAGCGACGTCGGGGAAAGAAGGACCTGATGTGTCTGTTATTAATGTTCAGATGTGGATTTACAGACACAGACGTGAAATAAAAACCCCAGGATCATGTAGAGGGTTAATACGAACATTTAAGACCAACATGAGTCTGACAGCAGCAGGGACAGAGCGCGCAGATGATCACTTCCTGTTTGTAACGTGGTGGCTAGCAGGTTAGCTATGTCCATTTATATTATATTATACACTTATAAACAGTGGTTCAGACACAGCGTTTTAAGCATCGAAGTTGAACAGTTTGAACAGTTTGGGCGAGTTTGGTCTGACCTCAGCCCTACAGGACAGAGTCTGCACCGCTCCTCCACCAGGGGGCGTCACCTCCTCGTACTTTTACCACAGGCTTTGTCACAGTCGATCCTCCTCTGCCACAAACTCAAGACACGGATCAGGTCGAGCCATCACACACAGAAGAAGAGCATCATACAGGTCAGAGGTCAGAGGTCAAAGTCAGAACACGAGAAGGTCACTGACGACGAGCAGGACTTTGATCCTGATGTCACTCTGCTCCTCCTCTGCGTCTCCTCTCATTGCAGTCGGTCTAATCCTTTTCAGACTCATGGTCGTCCTCTGCGTCGCGGCTGAACTTGCGTCGGCTCAGTTTGTCGGGCTGGTGCGACGCCATGTCACTAAAATCTCGGAAAATGTCCTGGAACGTTTCATCGTCTCCTGAACGAAAACATACAGATGATTATTATACTCGTGATATTAACTAAAGCTATTTACATATTTTTGTTAAGAAATCGGAGGGAATATACGAGATTATAGGCAAGGCACGTTTATTTGTACAGCACAGTTCGTACATGAGGTGATTCAAAGAGCTTCACAGAATAAGAAAGACACTGAAAACACACAAATCAGAACAATACAATTCAAACCTGTATCAGGACTTTAACCTGAACACGGCTTTGTGAGGGACTTTAACCCTCACCGGGGACTCTAACCCCGTAACAATATTACGCACCAGTTGGGGACCCTAACCCCGTCTTTTATTATTTTTGAGGGACCCAAAACTCCCCAGGGCAGCGCTGTACACACCCAGCTACGCAGGGACACGTCTGCCCACTACACCAGTCCACGGTGGGTCACAGGACTTTAACCTGTTTTACTATCAGGACTTTAACCTGAACACGGCTTTGTGAGGGACTTTAACCCTCACCAGGGACTCTAACCCCGTAGGTCCCGGTCTAGGTCCAGGTCTGGATCACGGCCAAAATCTGCAGGTTTGTGTGATCACGGTCTAGATCTCAGTCTAGGTCCCGGTCTAGTTCCCGGCCTGGATCCCGGTCTGGGTCCCGGTCTGGGTCCCGGTCTGGGTCCCGGTCTGGGTCCCGGTCTAGATCCCGGTCTGGGTCTGGTCTAGATCCCGGTCTGGGTCCTGGTCTAGGACCCGGTCTGGGTCCCGGTCTGGGTCCCGGTCTAGATCCCGGTCTAGATCGGTCTAGGGTCACGGTCTGGGTCCCGGTCTGGGTCCCGGTCTGGGTCCCGGTCTGGGTCCCGGTCTGGGTCCCGGTCTAGATCCCGGTCTGGGTCCTGGTCTAGATCCCGGTCTGGGTCCTGGTCTAGGACCCGGTCTGGGTCCCGGTCTGGGTCCCGGTCTAGATCCCGGTCTAGATCCCGGTCTGGGTCCCGGTCTGGGTCCTGGTCTAGGACCCGGTCTGGGTCCCGGTCTGGGTCCCGGTCTGGGTCCCGGTCTGGGTCCCGGTCTGGGTCCCGGTCTAGGACCCGGTCTGGGTCCCGGTCTGGGTCCCGGTCTGGGTCCTGGTCTGGACTCACCTGTGGCTCCGAACAGTCCCTCTGAGTCCTTCATCTCTTCGTTCATTCGGGCCATTCTCAAACTGAAACACAAAGTCCCTCGTTTTAATCAAACCGATGATGTAATGCGGACGTTTGAGTGACACCTACAGAGTGACGATGTCGGCGTTGGCGGTCTCCATGGCGATGGCCAGCGGGTCGTGTCCTCTCTCGTCTGCTGCGTACTGATTGGCTCCTCGCTTCAGCAGCAGACACACCTGACTGAACACACAGGTGGAACAGAGATTCAATCAGACCCACGTGTTTGAGTCGTCTTTAAAATCCACAAATCCACAAAGTCGCTCTTTGACGATCGGCTGAAGTACGTCTGTCGGCATCATCACATGTTGTTTTGCTTCACCTTTGGCTCCGCCCAAACCACAGACTGAATGAAGAAGTGACTGAGGCTGGAGCAGTTATAGCGACCAATGTGGAGTATCATAGCAACCAAAGAGCCAATCAGGAGCGAGGCTGTTGAGGGTAACGCACCTTCCCACCTACACCTCTCGTTTAGCAGAGAGCGGGCGCCTAGCAACTGTCAATCAAACCTGTTGCTAACACCCATGAAGTGCACCCATGATCACTTCCTGTTTGGAACGCGGCGGCTAGCATGTTAGCTCTGTCCATTTATATAAAGTCTCTGGCCCAAACCCAGTGCTGCTCTGTGATTGGTCCGGCCCAATCGCAGCAGTGAGAACACGTCAAGATGAAACTTACATTCAAGACGCCATTGTTCAGAAAATCTCTGTTTCCCCTACCCCCCAGACACGCCCACTGCTCTGTACTTCTAAGGTTTTTTGTGGATAGCATACTGGAGTGCTGCAGTACCCGGTGTGTCCAGCAGTGGCCGCTGCGTGCAGAGCGCCCTGTCCTCGCAGATCTCTGTGATTCACGTTTGCTCCGTTCAGAAGAAGAAACTCACAGGCCAACAGCGACCCCTGCAGGACAGAACACACACAGCATCATCAACAGCGACCCCTGCAGGACAGAACACACACAGCATCATCAACAGCGACCCCTGCAGGACAGAACACACACAGCATCATCAACAGCGACCCCTGCAGGACAGAACACACACAGCATCATCAACAGCGACCCCTGCAGGACAGAACACACACAGCATCATCAACAGTGACCCCTGCAGGACAGAACACACACAGCATCATCAACAGCGACCCCTGCAGGACAGAACACACACAGCATCATCAACAGCGACCCCTGCAGGACAGAACACACACAGCATCATCAGCAGTGACCCCTGCAGTAGAAGTAGTGGGAGTGGTAGTGATAGTAGCAGTAGCAGTAGTTGCAGTAGCGGTAGCAGCAGTAGTAGTAATAGTAGTAGTAGTAATAGCAGTAGTAGTACTTGTAGTAATAGGCGTAGTAGTATTAATAGTAGTAGTAGTAGCAGCAGTAGCAGTAATAGAAGTAGCAGTAGCAGTAGAAGTAGTGGTAGTGGTAGTGGTAGTAGCAGTAGCAGTAGTTGAAGTAGCAGTAGCAGTAGCAGTAGTGGTAGTGGTAGTCGCAGTAGCGGTAGCAGCAGCAGTAGTAGTAATAGCAGTAGTAGTACTAGTAGTAATAGGCGTAGTAGTATTAATAGTAGTAGTAGTAGCAGCAGTAGCAGTAATAGAAGTAGCAGTAGCAGTAGAAGTAGTGGTAGTAGCAGTAGCAGTAGTTGAAGTAGCAGTAGCAGTAGTGGTAGTGGTAGTCGCAGTAGCGGTAGCAGCAGTAGTAGTAATAGTAGTAGTAGTAATAGCAGTAGTAGTACTTGTAGTAATAGGCGTAGTAGTATTAATAGTAGTAGTAGTAGCAGCAGTAGCAGTAATAGAAGTAGCAGTAGCAGTAGAAGTAGTGGTAGTGGTAGTGGTAGTAGCAGTAGCAGTAGTTGAAGTAGCAGTAGCAGTAGTGGTAGTGGTAGTCGCAGTAGCGGTAGCAGCAGTAGTAGTAATAGTAGTAGTAGTAATAGCAGTAGTAGTACTAGTAGTAATAGGCGTAGTAGTATTAATAGTAGTAGTAGTAGCAGCAGTAGCAGTAATAGAAGTAGCAGTAGCAGTAGAAGTAGTGGTAGTAGCAGTAGCAGTAGTTGAAGTAGCAGTAGCAGTAGTGGTAGTGGTAGTCGCAGTAGCGGTAGCAGCAGTAGTAGTAATAGCAGTAGTAGTAATAGCAGGCCCCTCCAGGCGTCTCACCCCGACCGCGGCTCCGATCAGCGCCGTGCGTCCATGTTCCTCTGGCACCACGGCGTTGACCTCTGACCCCTGAGCCAAAGCTGTCGCCATGGAGACCAGGTCCCCTTCCACCGCCGCTCGGTACAGACGCCGCGCCCGCTCCTCCTTAGAACAATCTGGAAAATATATGAGTTTAAAATCTGAACTTTAAACTAATAATAAGATGAAGACACAGGGAGGGCATCTGACACAATCTGACACACGGGGAGGGCATCTGACACATCTGACACACAGGGAGGGCATCTGACACATCTGACACACAGGGAGGGCATCTGAGTGAATCTAAATCTCACCTGGATCGTCTCTCTTCACAAATCTCTTGTCTTTGTACTTCTCTTTGATCCATTCCTCTTTTTCTGATCTGAAAAGTTCAAAATATTTGTGTAAATGAGAAATAATCATTTAATATCGAGTGAGTTTTTTGTGTTGTGTTCTGTCGTTTTTTGTTGTTTTGTCATGTTTTGTGTTATGTTGTTGTTTTGTGTTGTGTTGTTTTGTGTTGTTGTTTTGTGTTTCGTTGTGTTGTTTTGTCATGTTTTGTGTTGTGTAGTTATTTTGTGTTGTTTTGTGTTTCGTTGTGTTGTTTTGTCATGTTTTGTGTTGTGTAGTTATTTTGTGTTGTTTTGTGTTTCGTTGTGTTGTGTTGTTTTGTCATGTTTTGTGTTGTGTTGTTTTGTGTTGTGGTTTTGTGTTATTGTGTTGTGTGTTGTTGTGTTGTTTTGTGTGTTGTCTTTGCCTCGTGGCGTCGGGCTGTGGTTTGACTCGTCCCTCGTCTGAACATCGAGCCTCATAAACTCTGTTCATCACGTCGTTTCCCAGAATGCACAGCAGCTGAAGAGACAGAAGAGTGAACACGAACATTTAAGACCAACATGAGTCTGAAGCAGCAGGACAGAGAGAGACACAGTTTTTCAATAGAGAGTGAACTGGAGCCAGAGTCGATGGAGCAGGAAGTGCCACATGATCACTTCCTGTTTGCACTGCGGCGTTAGCATGTTAGCTCTGAGCATTTACATAAACATCACTTCCTGTTTGTACTGCGGCGTTAGCAGGTTAGCTCTGTGCATTTACATAAACATCACTTCCTGTTTGCACCGTGGCGTTAGCATGTTAGCTCTGTGGGCATTTACATAAACATCACTTCCTGTTTGTACCGCGGCGTTAGCATGTTAGCTCTGTGCATTTACATAAACATCACTTCCTGTTTGCACCGCGGCGTTAGCAGGTTAGCTCTGAGCATTTACATAAATATCACTTCCTGTTTGTACTGCGGCGTTAGTAGGTTAGCTCTGAGCATTTACATAAACATCACTTCCTGTTTGTACTGCGGCGTTAGCATGTTAGCTCTGTGCATTTACATAAACATCACTTCCTGTTTGTACCGCGGCGTTAGCGGGTTAGCTCTGAGCATTTACATAAACATCACTTTCTGTTTGCACCGCGGCGTTAGCATGTTAGCTCTGTGCATTTACATAAACACCACTTCCTGTTTGCACCGCGGCGTTAGCATGTTAGCTCTGAGCATTTACATAAACATCACTTCCTGTTTGTACTGCGGCGTTAGCATGTTAGCTCTGTGCATTTACATAAACATCACTTCCTGTTTGTACCGCGGCGTTAGCATGTTAGCTCTGAGCATTTTACATAAAACATCACTTCCTGTTTGCACCGCGGCGTTAGCATGTTAGCTCTGTGCATTTACATAAACATCACTTCCTGTTTGTACCGCGGCGTTAGCATGTTAGCTCTGAGCATTTACATAAACATCACTTCCTGTTTGCACCGCGGCGTTAGCATGTTAGCTCTGTGCATTTACATAAACATCACTTCCTGTTTGTACCGCGGCGTTAGCATGTTAGCTCTGAGCATTTACATAAACATCACTTCCTGTTTGCACCGCGGCGTTAGCATGTTAGCTCTGTGCATTTACATAAACATCACTTCCTGTTTGTACCGCGGCGTTAGCATGTTAGCTCTGAGCGTCTTAAACTTGGACAGTTCTTGTACCTTGAGATGTTCTGGGTCCCATGAGTCCAGAGTGATGGATCTGACCTTTGACACGTGAACCCCCAGACTCCTGACACAAACACAACAACGATGATGAGAACAACAAGAACGACAACGACGAGAACAATAAACAACAACAACGACAAAAACAACAACAAACAAACAACAAACAACAACAACGACGACGACGACGACGACAACAGGGTTTAGACAAAACAAATACACAGTCCTGGTTTAGTATTTGTACCTGTGTACGTGTGGAGTAAAAGTACACAGTAGTAATAGTAGAAGCAGTAGCAGCAGTAGCAGTAGCAGTAGTAGCAGTAGCAGTAGCAGTAGTAGTAGTAGTAGTAGTAGTAGTAGCAGTAGTAGCAGTAGCAGTACTAGTAGTAGTAGTACCTGTATATCCCAGAGCAGTAGTAGTAGTAGCAGTAGCAGCAGTAGTAGTAGTAGTAGCAGTAGTAGCAGTAGTAGGAGTAGTAGTACTAGTAGTAGTAGTAGTAGTAGTAGTAGCAATAGTAGCAGTAGCAGTAGCAGTAGTAGTACCAGTAGTAGCAGTAGTAGTACCAGTAGTAGTAGTAGTAGTAGCAGTAGTAGCAGCAGTAGCAATAGTAGCAGTAGCAGTAGCAGTAGTACTAGTAGTAGTAGTAGTACCTGTGTATCCCAGAGCAGTGGATGCAGACGGTCACTCCCAGATTGACCGAGGCCCATCTCGGCTCCTCGGCTCCACAGTCGCAGCACCAGAGGTTCCCCGCTCCCTGCAGAGCTACACCCAGAACAGTGAGCCTGTCCTGGGCACGAGGAGAGGCCTGAGGGGGGTCCAGCGGAGGAGAGTCTGGAGACTGCAGAAGAGCAGAAGGTTCAGTCCCCTCTACTGTCCCCGTGTCCTCTGTGTACTGTCTGCATCTCATTATCAAGTGTTTTACTGTCTCACAATCAGGAAGTGCATGTTAGCATACTAGCTGTTGTTAGCAAAGCTCTGGTCTCTGAGAGTAGTGAAAAGTGCTTATAAACTCATCATGGTGAATCATTAGGATGCTCTGTATGCATAAGGTAAGTGAGGAAATTAGTAGTACTAGTGGTAGCAGCAGTGGTAGTACTAATAGCAGTAGTAGTAGTTGTAGTAGTAGTAGTACCTGGGGTTTGGGGGAGTCTCTGTAGGCCTGGTCGATGCTCCCCTGTAAAGCTGTGACCCAGGTCTGTCTGAGAGGCTCCGAGTCTGCCTGAAGTACACAGGACCTGAAACAAGACCAGGACTGAACCAGGACTAGACCAGGACTAGACCAGGACTAGACCAGGACTAGACCAGGACTAGACCAGGACTAAACCAGGACCAAACTAGGACTAAACCAGGACCGAACCAGGACTGAACCAGGACAAGACCAGGACTAAACCAGGACTAAACCAGGACCAAACCAGGACTAAACCAGGACTAGACCAGGACTGAACCAGGACTGAACCAGGACTAGACCAGGACAAGACCAGGACTGAACCAGGACTGAACCAGGACTGAACCAGGACTAAACCAGGACTAAACCGGGACTAAACCAGGACTGAACCAGGACTAAAATAGGTCTGAACCAGGACTAAACCAGGACTAAACCAGGACCGAACCAGGACCGAACCAGGACTAGACCAGGACTAGACCAGGACTGAACCAGGACTGAACCAGGACTAAACCAGGACTGAACCAGGACTGAACCAGGACTGAACCAGGACTAGACCAGGACTAGACCAGGACTGAACCAGGACTGAACCAGGACTGAACCAGGACTAAACCGGGACTAAACCGGGACTAAACCAGGACTGAACCAGGACTAAAATAGGTCTGAACCAGGACTAAACCAGGACTAAACCAGGACCGAACCAGGACCGAACCAGGACTAGACCAGGACTGAACCAGGACTGAACCAGGACTGAACCAGGACTAAACCAGGACTGAACCAGGACTAAACCAGGACTAGACCAGGACTAAACCAGGACTAGACCAGGACTAAACCAGGACTAGACCAGGACTAGACCAGGACTAAACCAGGACTAAACCAGGACTAAACCAGGACTAGACCAGGACTAGACCAGGACTAGACCAGGACTAAACCAGGACTAAACCAGGACTAGACCAGGACTAGACCAGGATTAAACCAGGACTAAACCAGGACTAGACCAGGACTAGACCAGGACTAAACCAGGACTAAACCAGGACTAAACCAGGACTAAACCAGGACTAAACCAGGACTAGACCAGGACTAAACCAGGACTAGACCAGGACTAGACCAGGACTAAACCAGGACTAAACCAGGACTAGACCAGGACTAAACCAGGACTAAACTTGGTCCTTACTTTTGCACGGAGAGAAGTTCGAAGCAGAATCGTCGGTCGATATTCTCTAATATTTTCACAGCACAGAGTCTGAGATCGTGGAACAGAACGACCGGATCCTCCTGAAACACAGAGTGACGTCTGTTCACAACAGGGTCTGTTTCAAAATGGCCGCCACCTTCTTGTTTCCATGGAGATATTACTGTTTATCATACCTGGAATGTTCAACAGTGTGGCATTAAACTGGTCTAGAACCAGGGAAACGAGCAGGCGTCACGATACTACAATCTCAAACTCGATACTCGATACCGATTCTACAATGATAATAAAACTCTGTCTTTAGACGATGTACCGAGACGTTCACATTAAAGGTACTTTGTGTTCGATTCAACGAGAGAAGAAAGAAAGAGAGAAAGACAAAAAGAGAGAGACTGAAGGAAAAAAAGAAGAGAGGAGTAACAAAGAGAGAAAGAGAAGAGACAGAGAGAGGAGAGGGAGAGAGAAGTGAGAGAGAGGGCAAAGACAGAGAGAGGAGAGGAAAATGACAGAGAGACAGTGAGAAGGAGAAAGGATGAGAGAAAGGAAGCAAGGAAGAAAAAAAAGAAAGAAAGAAGAGAGACAATGGGGAGAAAGAGAGGGGGAGAAAGAAGAGAGTAAAGGGAGAGAGGGGAGCACAAAGAGAGATAGAGAGAAAGGAAAATGATAAAAAGAGAGAGGGAGAAGGAGAAAAGGATGAAGAGAGAGATATAGAAAGAAAGAGAGGATAGATGAGGAAAAGAGAGAGAGAGAGAGAGAGAGAGGGAGGAGAAAGAGAGAGGGAAGAGAGAGGTTCATTTCTGTCAACGGGACTTTATTTAGTATCGATACCTGTGAAAAAGGAGTATCTAGTTTTGATTCTAGTTTCAGGATTAGTGTCTGATTTTCGATACGTCTGACAGACCATGTCACGGGTCTGATCTGTGGAGAGGCGATCCCCCTCACAGCATATAACATCTCCACAGAGACAAGCAGGAGGCAAACCCTGAACCAGGACTAAGTGCAACTTTAACTAAAAATGTGGATGTGGAAAAAAAAGAAACAAGACAACAATAACTTTAACCTTTGACCTTTAACCTTTGACCTTTAATCTTTGACCTTTAATCTTTGACCTTTAATCTTTGACCTTTAATCTTTAAACTTTACCTTATGGGATTTTCTGTAGAGGAGCTGATTGTCTCGAATCGAAAACCAACATCTGGAAGAACAGGGAAAAAACTCAAACTGTAACAAGACCAAACCAGGACTGAACCAGGTCTAAACCAGGACTAAACCAGGACTAGACCAGGACTGAACCAGGACTGAACCAGGACTAAACCAGGACTAAACCAGGTCTAAACCAGGACTAAACCAGGACTAAACCAGGACTAAACCAGGTCTAAACCAGGACTAAACCAGGACTGAACCAGGTCCAAACCAGGACTAAACCAGGACTGAACCAGGACTAAACCAGGACTAAACCAGGACTAAACCAGGTCTAAATTAGGTCCAAAACAGGACTAAAAAGTGTGTACATTATAATGCCTTCAGTGCAAACCTCTTCCAGGTCTTGGTTTTCCGGCGGCTGCGTTTGAACAGTTTTCCCTGAAGAGAGTCTCCAGAGAGCGGACACGGACCAGCCCACGGCTCCCCACAGGCATCCTGGAAAAGACCAGGACTGAACCAGGACTGGACCAGGACTGGACCAGGACTGGACCAGGGTTAAAAATGTCCTGTAAATTCTGGACTATAAGCCGCTACTTTTCCTCACTCTTTGAAGCCTGCAGCCTGTACAATGGTGCGGCTGGTTTATAGATATTTACTGACTAACAGCCACCAGGGGGCACTCTCTACCAGTAAATGCAAAAGTTGGTTTTTGGTGTCGTTTGTTGGTTTTTGGTGTCGTTCGTTGGTGTCGTTTGTTGGTTTTTGGTGTCGTTCGTTGGTGTCGCTCGTTGGTTTTTGGTGTCGTTTGTTGGTTTTTGGTGTCATTTGTTGGTTTTTGGTGTCATTTGTTGGTTTTTGGTGTCGTTCGTTGGTTTTTGGTGTCGTTTGTTGGTGTCGTTTGTTGGTTTTTGGTGTCGTTCGTTGGTGTCGCTCGTTGGTTTTTGGTGTCGTTTGTTGGTTTTTGGTGTCATTTGTTGGTTTTTGGTGTCATTTGTTGGTTTTTGGTGTCGTTCGTTGGTTTTTGGTGTCGTTCGTTGGTGTCGTTTGTTGGTTTTTGGTGTCGTTCGTTGGTGTCGCTCGTTGTGTTTTTTTGGTGTCGTTTTTGTTGGTTTTTGGTGTCATTTGTTGGTTTTTGGTGTCATTTGTTGGTTTTTGGTGTCGTTCGTTGGTTTTTGGTGTCGTTCGTTGGTGTCATTTGTTGGTTTTTGGTGTCATTTGTTGGTTTTTGGTGTCGTTTGTTGGTTTTTGGTGTCGTTCGTTGGTGTCGCTCGTTGGTTTTTGGTGTCGTTTGTTGGTGTTGTTTGTTGGTTTTTGGTGTTGTTTGTTGGTTTTTGGTGTTGTTTGTTGGTGTTGTTTGTTGGTTTTTGGTGTTGTTTGTTGGTGTTGTTTGTTGGTTTTTGGTGTCGCTCGTTGGTTTTTGGTGTTGTTTGTTGGTGTTTTGTTGTGTTTTTTTTTGGTGTCGCTCGTTGGTTTTTGGTGTTGTTTGTTGGTGTTGTTTGTTGGTTTTTGGTGTCGCTCGTTGGTTTTTGGTGTTGTTTGTTGGTGTTGTTTGTTGGTTTTTGGTGTCGTTCGTTGGTGTCGTTTGTTGGTTTTTGGTGTTGTTTGTTGGTTTTTGGTGTTGTTTGTTGGTGTCGTTTGTTGGTTTTTGGTGTTGTTTGTTGGTTTTTGGTGTTGTTTGTTGGTGTTTGTTGGTTTTTGGTGTCGTTTGTTGGTGTTTGTTGGTTTTTGGCGTCGTTTGTTGGTTTTTGGTGTCGTTTGTTGGTTTTTGGTGTCATTTGTTGGTTTTTGGTGTCGTTTGTTGGTTTTTGGTGTCGTTTGTTGGTTTTTGGTGTCGTTTGTTGGTGTCGTTTGTTGGTGTCGTTTGTTGGTGTCGTTTGTTGGTGTCGTTTGTTGGTTTTTGGTGTCATTTGTTGGTTTTTGGTGTCGTTTGTTGGTTTTTGGTGTCGTTTGTTGGTGTCGTTTGTTGGTGTCGTTTGTTGGTTTTGGTGTCGTTTTGTTGGTTTTTTGGTTTTGGTGTCGTTGTGGTTTTTTGGTGTCGGTGTCTCGTTGGTTTTGGTGTCGCTCGTTGGTTTTTGGTGTCGTTTGTTGGTTTTTGTGTCGTTTGTTGTTGGTTTTTGTGTCGTTTGTTGGTTTTTGGTGTCGTTTGTTGGTTTTTTGTTGTGTGGTTTGTTGGTGTCGTTTGTTGGTGTCGTTTGTTGGTTTTTGGTGTCATTTGTTGGTTTTTGGTGTCGTTTGTTGGTGTCGTTTGTTGGTGTCGTTTGTTGGTTTTTGGTGTCGCTCGTTGGTTTTTGGTGTCGCTCGTTGGTTTTTGGTGTCGCTCGTTGGTTTTTGGTGTCGTTTGTTGGTTTTTGGTGTCGTTTGTTGGTTTTTGGTGTCGCTTGTTGGTTTTTGGTGTCGCTCGTTGGTTTTTGGTGTCATTTGTTGGTTTTTGGTGTCGTTTGTTGGTTTTTGGTGTCGTTTGTTGGTTGTTGGTGTCGTTTGTTGGTTTCTGGTGTTGCTCGTTGGTTTTTGGTGTCGCTTGTTGGTTTTTGGTGTTGTTTGTTGGTTTTTGGTGTCGTTTGTTGGTGTTGTTTGTTGGTTTTTGGTGTCGTTTGTTGGTTTTTGGTGTCGTTCGTTGGTTTTTGGTGTCATTTGTTGGTGTCGTTTGTTGGTTTTCATTGGTGTTGTTTGTTTGGTTTTTTGGTGTTCGTTTGTTGGTTTTTGGTGTCGTTCGTTGGTTTTTGGTGTTGTTTTGTTGGTGTCGTTGTTTGGTTTTTGGTGTTTGTTTGTTGTCGTTTTTTTGTGTCGTTTGTTGGTTTTTGGTGTCGTTTTGTTTTGGTTTTGGTGTCGTTTGTGGGTTTTTGTTTTTGGTGTGGTTTGTTGGTGTCGTGTTGGTTTTTGGTGTCGCTTTGTTGGTTTTGGTGGTGTCGTTGGTTTTGTTGGTCGTTTGTTGGTTTTTGGTGTCGTTTGTTGGTTTTTGGTGTCGTTTGTTGGTTTTTGGTGTCGTTTGTTGGTTTTTGGTGTCATTTGTTGGTGTTGTTTGTTGGTTTTCATTGGTGTTGTTTGCTGGTGCAGGTGCAGTTGTGTCTTGTGTTGTGACCTGAGTTATTGTTCATTCAGTTGCAGCCTTTGATGTTTTATCTCCCTTTTTAACCCCCTGGTCACACTGACTGTCCATAAGTCTAGGTAAAGGTCACAAAAACTACTTCCTGATTTCCGGTTCAGTCTTTTATGCTAATGTGAAGTCTGACCCGACAGAGAAATATTTAAGAAACAACTGAAAAGTCAAATATAAAGTTTTGGGCTAGTGGTTTGTTTACAGGCCAAAGTGGTCTGTATATTTTCCATTTGTTCATGTTCAGTTTTGTGTGTTTATGTGATACGAGCCAGAGCTTATGTTATATTTGATGAGTTTATTCTACGGTTCAGTGAAAAGACTCTCGTGTCTCTGTGTTTGTGGACAAGTCGCGTGTGTTACGTTAGCATAGCGTATCTGCTTAACTGTTAATATCTTATGTAAACATACTAGACGTGTATTCACTTGTTGTCTGTGTATGTTAGCGTTAGCATTACCGTTAGCGTGCTGTACTGCTATTCAGCCTGTTGTTCTCTATTTCATTGTAAACCAGGACTGAACCAGGACTGAACAGGACTAACAGAAGTAGCAGTAGTATTAGTAGTAACAGTACTAGGATCCGTAGACAGTAATAGAAGTGCAGCATGCGTATACCTGCAGGTGGTAGTAGTCGTAGTATTCGTAGTACCTGCAGGCTGTACATATATACTCACCCTCTGCTGGACGAGCTGGTGTCTGTTCTCCAGTTCTTTCCTTTTGGCTGAACATTCAGACGACACTCGAGAAATCTGAACAAACATCAGGTTTAAATGTTGCCTCCTCCATGAAAACAATTTCTTCAGATAAGACATAAAAGTTTTTTTCATGACTGAAGCTCAATAGTCCTGGTTCAGTCCAGGTCTAGTCCTGGTCAAGTACCTGGTTTTAGTCCCGATCCAACATCTGATCTAGTCCTCATCCAGTACTGGCACGGTTCTGTTCCAGTCCTGGTTTAGTCCTGGTTTAGTCCTGTTTGATCCAGCTTAGTCCAGGTTTAGTCCTGGTTTAGTCCGGTTTAGTCCCGTTTGGTCCTGTTTAGTCCTGTTTAGTCCTGTTTAGTCCTGTTTAGTCCCGGTTTAGTCCGGTTTAGTCCGGTTTAGTCCTGGTTTAGCCCTGTTTAGTCCTGGTTTAGTCCCGGTTTAGTCCGCTTTAGTCTGGTTTAGTCCCGGTTTAGTCCGGTTTAGTCCGGTTTAGTCCTAGTTTAGTGCCGGTTTAGTCCGGTTTAGTCCTGGTTTAATGCCGGTTTAGTCCGGTTTAGTCCGGTTTAGTCCTGGTTTAGCCCTGTTTAGTCCTGGTTTAGTCCCGCTTTAGTCCGCTTTAGTCCGCTTTAGTCCGCTTTAGTCCTGGTTTAGCCCTGTTTAGTCCCGGTTTAGTCCCGGTTTAGTCCGGTTTGGTCCAGACCTGCTGGGCCATGGTCTTGACGGTCGGCTCGAGGTCTTTCAGGAGGTCAAATCCCTGGTGGAAGAAGGTGCTCTGGGCCTGAACGAACGAGAAGATCTGAAGAACCAGAGAGAGACATCAGGAAGGAGACTGAAACTACAGCTGATGTCATCAACAATCTCTGGGGATGTGATGCTAACTGGAGGCACTGCTCTGTCTGAGGCTCTGTTAGACTTTAATCTGAGTTTTGTTTTAACACAATCTGACCAGAAAGATCTGACTTATCTGAACTACAACAGGTGATTTGTGCTGTTAAACTAGTCTCTCTCACATAACATTACAGTTACAAGCTAGCATTAGCATTAGCATTAGCATTAGCCAACAGTTTTTCAGTGAGTCACTTTCATTTTTTAGTGTAAACTCAAACTCCTAAACAGGACCATGAACGCTCTTTAAATCCATTTCATATTTTTTATGTGTTTTTTAGACAAATCTTAATAGCCTGTTTGCTAATGTGTACATTGTGTCACATGATAAGAACTCAGCCAATCAGAGGCTGCGCTTCCTCTGTGATCCTGTTTGTCCCCCGCAGACGTTCTCACACTGAGTAAACTAAGCCTTTACTGATGTAATGTGGTACCTAAACCTGCCACAGGGGGCGCTGTACTCACTGAGTTGAGGATGTCGGCTCTGTGCTGCGTCCTGAACGAGTTCAGCTGTGGAGAAAACGCAGAGTGAAACATGTTCAGACCAAAGAAAGACTAAAAATACACGAATCAGGATGGTCCAAAAATCAACACTCTGAACATCCCCAAAGTGTACGGCTCAAAGAAGTACTTTTACTGCAAGTTTACAAACTACATCCACCACAGAAGTAGTAGGAGTAGAACCTGTAGCCGTAGTATTAGTAGTAACAGCACTAGGATCCGTAGACAAATGCAATAGTCGTAGTACTATAGTAATAATAGTACAGTATATACAGTACATAGACCTGCAGACAGCAGTAGCAGCAGCAGTAGTAGTAGTAGTATTCATAGTACCTGGAGGCAGTATTGGTAGTACCTGGAGGCAGTAGCAGTATTCGTAGTATTCATAGTACCTGGAGGCAGTAGTCGAGGGTGAAGTGCTGGTAGCACTTCCTCGTCGCCAGCAGGAGCAGTGAGCTCTTCTCGGCTTCAGCCTGTTTCACTTTGGAGACCTGAGCGTTCTTCAGACTCACAGACTCCAGATCCTCCCCGATCCTCAAGAACTCTCTCCTGCAGTCAGCCAGAGGGGGCAGGAACCTGGGCCCGGGTCAGAGCGGGGTCAGAGGAGGGTCAGAGGAGGGTCAGAGCGGGGTCAGAGGAGGGTCAGAGCGGGGTCAGAGGAGGGTCAGAGGAGGGTCAGAGGAGGGTCAGAGCGGGGTCAGAGGAGGGTCAGAGCGGGGTCAGAGGAGGGTCAGAGTGAGGTTAAAGGAGGGTCAGAGCGGGGTCAAAGGAGGACCAGAGGAGGGTCAGAGCGGGGTCAGAGGAGGACCAGAGGAGGGTCAGAGCAGGGTTAGAGGAGGGTCAGAGGAGGGTCAGAGGAGGGTCAGAGTGGGGTAAGAGGAGGACCAGAGGAGGGTCAGAGCGGAGTCAGAGGAGGACCAGAGGAGGGTCAGAGCAGGGTTAGACGAGGGTCAGAGGAGGGTCAGAGGAGGACCAGAGGAGGGTCAGAGCGGGGTCAGAGGAGGGTCAGAGGAGGGTCAGGGGAGGGTCAGAGGAGGGTCAGGGGAGGGTCAGAGCGGGGTCAGAGGAGGGTCAGGGGAGGGTCAGAGCGGGGTCAGAGGAGGGTCAGAGGGGGTCAGGAGGGTCAGGGAGGGTCAGGGGAGGGTCAGGGGAGGGTCAGGGGAGGGTCAGAGGAGGGTCAGAGGAGGGTCAGGGGAGGGTCAGAGGAGGACCAGAGGAGGGTCAGAGCGGGGTCAGAGCAGGGTCAGAGGGTCAGAGGAGGGTCAGGGGAGGGTCAGAGGAGGACCAGAGGAGGGTCAGAGCGGGGTCAAAGGAGGACCAGAGGAGGGTCAGAGCAGGGTTAGAGGAGGGTCAGAGGAGGGTCAGAGTGGGGTCAGAGTGGGGTAAGAGGAGGACCAGAGGAGGGTCAGAGCGGGGTCAGAGCAGGGTCAGAGCAGGGTCAGAGGGTCAGAGGAGGGTCAGGGGAGGGTCAGAGGAGGACCAGAGGAGGGTCAGAGTGGGGTAAGAGGAGGACCAGAGGAGGGTCAGAGCGGGGTCAGAGGAGGACCAGAGGAGGACCAGAGGAGGGTCAGAGTGGGGTAAGAGGAGGACCAGAGGAGGGTCAGAGCGGGGTCAGAGGAGGACCAGAGGAGGACCAGAGGAGGGTCAGAGCGGGGTCAGAGGAGGGTCAGGGGAGGTTCAGAGGAGGGTCAGAGCGGGGTCAGAGGAGGGTCAGAGCGGGGTCAGAGGAGGGTCAGAAGAGGGTCAGGGGAGGGTCAGAGGAGGGTCAGAGGAGGGTCAGAGGAGGGTCAGAGGAGGACCAGAGGAGGGTCAGAGCGGGGTCAGAGGAGGACCAGAGGAGGGTCAGAGGAGGGTCAGAGGTGGGTCAGAGGAGGGTCAGAACGGGGTCAGAGGAGGACCAGAGGAGGGTCAGAGGAGGGTCAGAGGGGGGTCAGAGGAGGGTCAGAGGAGGGTCAGAGGAGGGTCAGAAGAGGACCAGAGGAGGACCAGAGGAGGACCAGAGGAGGGTCAGAGCGGGGTCAGAGCGGGGTCAGAGGGTCAGAGCAGGTTTAGACCTTATAGTTCTGTTTTGTCTTGGAGATGTTTTCTTTTACACGTTATAAATGATTATTGTGACTCACTGGGAGCAGAGGCTGGAGAGCTGCTGAGCGATGGCCCTCTGAGTCTGATCCAAAAACATCTGAACAAAACACAAACTATTTCAAAACGCAAAAGAGTAAAAGAGAACAAAACGAGACAGAACAGGCTTCTGCTTCTTCTGACAGAGACGCTTCTCCTGTCTGAACTGAATTTTAAACATGTTTCATTATTTCAATAAAACTCACAGTGTGGAAGCTGTGGACCTCACTCAGAGCCTGATGGAACTGCTCCAGACAACCCTGAAGAGAAGAACTTTAAATCAGAGAAGAACACGTCACTTTAAATCAGAGAACACGTCACTTTAAATGAGAGAAGAACACGTCACTTTAAATGAGAGAAGAACACGTCACTTTAAATCAGAAAACACGTCACTTTAAATCAGAGAAGAACACGTCGCTTTAAATCAGAGAAGAACACGTCACTTTAAATCAGAGAAGAACACGTCACTTTAAATCAGAGAAGAACACGTCACTTTAAATCAGAGAAGAACACGTCACTTTAAATCAGAAAACACGTCACTTTAAATCAGAGAAGAACACGTCGCTTTAAATCAGAGAAGAACACGTCACTTTAAATCAGAGGAGAACACGTCACTTTAAATCAGAGAAGAACACGTCACTTTAAATCAGAGAAGAACACGTCACTTTAAATCAGACGAGAAGAACACGTCACTTTAAATCAGAGAAGAACACGTCACTTTAAATCAGAGAAGAACACGTCACTTTAAATCAGAAGAACACGTCACTTTAAATCAGAGAAGAACACGTCACTTTAAATCAGAGAAGAACACGTCACTTTAAATCAAGAAGAACACGTCACTTTAAATCAGAGAAGAACACGTCACTTTAAATCAGAGAAGAACACGTCACTTTAAATCAGAGAAGAACACGTCGCTTTAAATCAGAGAAGAACACGTCACTTTAAATCACAGAAGAACCCGTCACTTTAAATCACAGGAGAACACGTCACTTTAAATCAGGCGAGAAGAACACGTCACTTTAAATCAGAGAAGAACACGTCACTTTAAATCAGAGAAGAACCCGTCACTTTAAATCATCAGAGAAGAACACGTCACTTTAAATCAGAGAAGAAGAACACGTCACTTTAAATCAGAGAAGAACACGTCACTTTAAATCAGAGAAGAACACGTCACTTTAAATCAGAGAGAAGAACACGTCACTTTAAATCAGAGAGAAGAACACGTCACTTTAAATCAGAGAAGAACACGTCACTTTAAATCAGAGAAGAACACGTCACTTTAAATCAGAGAAGAACACGTCACTTTAAATCAGAGAAGAACACAGAACTTTAAATCAAGAAGACGTCACTTTAAATCACAGAAGAACACGTCACTTTAAATCACAGAAGAACACGTCACTTTAAATCAGAGAAGAACACGTCACTTTAAATCAGAGAAGAACACGTCACTTTAAATCAGAGAAGAACACGTCACTTTAAATCATAGAACACGTCGCTTTAAATCAAGAAGAACACGTCACTTTAAATCAGAGAAGAACACGTCACTTTAAATCAGACGAGAGGAACACGTCACTTTAAATCAGAGAAGAACACGTCACTTTAAATCAGAGAAGAACACGTCACTTTAAATCAGAGAAGAACACGTCACTTTAAATCAGAGAAGAACACGTCACTTTAAATCACAGAAGAACACGTCACTTTAAATCAGAGGAGAACACGTCACTTTAAATCACAGAAGAACACGTCGCTTTAAATCAGAGAAGAACACGTCACTTTAAATCACAGAAGAACACGTCACTTTAAATCAGAGGAGAACACGTCACTTTAAATCACAGAAGAACACGTCGCTTTAAATCAGAGAAGAACACGTCGCTTTAAATCAGAGAAGAACACGTCACTTTAAATCAGAGAAGAACACGTCACTTTAAATCACAGAAGAACACGTCACTTTAAATCAGACGAGAGGAACACGTCACTTTAAATCAGAGAAGAACACGTCGCTTTAAATCAGAGAAGAACACGTCGCTTTAAATCAGAGAAGAACACGTCGCTTTAAATCAGAGAAGAACACGTCGCTTTAAATCAGAGAAGAACACGTCGCTTTAAATCAGAGAAGAAGAACACGTCACTTTAAATCACAGAAGAACACGTCACTTTAAATCAGAGGAGAAACACGTCACTTTAAAATCACAGAAGAACACGTCGCTTTAAATCAGAGAAGAACACGTCGCTTTAAATCAGAGAAGAACACGTCGCTTTAAATAAGACGAGAGGAACACGTCACTTTAAATCAGAGAAGAACACGTCACTTTAAATCAGAGAAGAACACGTCACTTTAAATCAGAGAAGAACACGTCACTTTAAATCACAGAAGAACACGTCACTTTAAATCAGAGAAGAACACGTCACTTTAAATCAGAGAAGAACACGTCGCTTTAAATCAGAGAAGAACACGTCGCTTTAAATCAGAGAAGAACACGTCGCTTTAAATCAGAGAAGAACACGTCGCTTTAAATCAGAGAAGAACACGTCGCTTTAAATCAGAGAAGAACACGTCGCTTTAAATCAGAGAAGAACACGTCACTTTAAATCACAGAAGAACCCGTCACTTTACATCACAGAAGAACCCGTCACTTTAAATCAGAGAAGAACCCGTCACTTTAAATCACAGAAGAACCCGTCACTTTACATCACAGAAGAACCCGTCACTTTAAATCACAGAAGAACACGTCACTTTAAATCAGAGAAGAACACGTCACTTTAAATCACAGAAGAACACGTCACTTTAAATCAGAGAAGAACACGTCACTTTAAATCAGAGAAGAACACGTCACTTAAAATCAGAGAAGAACCCGTCACTTTAAATCACAGAAGAACACGTCGCTTTAAATCAGAGGAGAACACGTCACTTTAAATCACAGAAGAACACGTCACTTTAAATCAGACAAGAAGAACACGTCACTTTAAATCAGAGAAGAACACGTCACTTTAAATCAGAGAAGAACACGTCACTTTAAATCAAGAAGAACACGTCACTTTAAATCACAGAAGAACACGTCACTTTAAATCACAGAAGAACACGTCACTTTAAATCAGAGAAGAACACGTCACTTTAAATCAGAGAAGAACACGTCACTTTAAATCAGAGAAGAACACGTCACTTTAAATCAGAGAAGAACACGTCACTTTAAATCAGAGGAGAACACGTCGCTTTAAATCAGAGAAGAACACGTCACTTTAAATCAGAGAAGAACACGTCACTTTAAATCAGAGAAGAACACGTCACTTTAAATCAGAGAAGAACACGTCACTTTAAATCAGAGAAGAACACGTCACTTTAGAATCTCATTTCCCACTGGACTTTCTTTTAATAAGTCTGGCGTGTTCTTCTCCGATTTAAACGATTCTAAATCAGATAAACGGAGGTAAAAGTCTCACTGTGATGACTCCGTCCTTGTGGTAAAACCCGCTCAGCTCCTTTAAGCCGCTCAGGAAGCTCTGATTGGTCGAGCTGTACGATTGTCCCGCCTCCACCATCTGCCCACACAACTTCAGCACCTGCAGAAATACATGTATGTGAAGACTTCAAGTACTAGTACACAGAAATACTTCAGACACAAGTACACAAACATACTTCAGACACAAGTACACAAACATACTTCAGGCACAAGTACATAAACATACTTCAGACACAAGTACACAGAAATACTTCAGACACAAGTACACAAACATACTTCAGGCACAAGTACAAGTACACAAACATACTTCAGACACAAGTACACAAACATACTTCACACACAAGTACAAGTACACAAACATACTTCACACACAAGTACAAGTACACAAACATACTTCAGGCACAAGTACACAAACATACTTCACACACAAGTACACAAACATACTTCAGACACAAGTACACAAACATACTTCACACACAAGTACAAGTACACAAACATACTTCAGGCACAAGTACACAAACATACTTCAGGCACAAGTACACAAACATCCTTCAGGCACAAGTACACAAACATACTTCACACACAAGTACAAGTACACAAACATACTTCAGGCACAAGTACACAAACATACTTCAGATACAAGTACACAAACATACTTCAGACACAAGTACACAAACATACTTCAGATACAAGTACAAGTACACAAACATACTTCACACACAAGTATAAGTACACAAACATACTTCAGACACAAGTACACAAAAATACTTCAGACACAAGTACACAAACATACTTCAGACACAAGTACAAGTACACAAACATACTTCACACACAAGTACAAGTACACAAACATACTTTAGACACAAGTACAAGTACACAAAAATACCGAATAATTCAGTCATTTTATTTTTGCAAATGTGAAAAAAAAAAATGTATTTATTTATACGGCAAAGTAAAGAGGAGGGTCAAGTAGTTTAGGTTCTGGACTTAAGTGAGTCCTGATTTAGTCCTGGTTCGGTCCTGGTTTGGTCCTGGTTTAGTCCTGGTTTAGTCCTGGTTTAGTCCTGGTTTAGACCTGGTTCGGTCCTGGTTTAGACCTGGTTCAGTCCTGGTTTAGTCCTGGTTCGGTCCTGGTTTAGTCCTGGTTCGGTCCTGGTTTAGTCCTGGTTTAGTCCTGGTTTAGACCTGGTTCGGTCCTGGTTCGGTCCTGGTTTAGTCCTGGTTCGGTCCTCGTACCTTTTCCAAAGCTTTTTCCAGGTGAGAAACTTCAGCTTCAAACTGATCCAGGCTCAGTCTGAAACACAGAATATTAAAGTGTCTTTAGAGGAATAAAGATCAGTGATGTGTGCATGGAGGGCATTGACAGTGCACACGGGGAGGGCATCTGACACACAGGGAGGGCATCTGAGGAGGGCATCTGACACACGGGAGGGCATCTGGGCATCTGACACACAGGGAGGGCATCTGACACACAGGGAGGGCATCTGACACACAGGGAGGGCATCTGACACACAGAGAGGGCATCTGACACACAGGGAGGGCATCTGACACACACAGGGAGGGCATCTGACACACGGGAGGGCATCTGACACACAGGAGGGCATCTGACACACAGGGAGGGCATCTGACACACGCATCTGACACACAGGGAGGGCATCTGACACACACAGAGAGGGCATCTGACACACAGGGAGGGCATCTGACACACGGGGAGGGCATCTGACACAAGATTTTTCCATAAAAAATGGACATTTCATCTTTGATAATTACAGCTGCTCAAACTGGACTTAAAGCTTCGTTTGACTCGTGCTTCAGGGTCAAATGAAACCAGACACGGGCAGAACATGCAAACTCAGCCGAATCCGGGGAATGAAACCTTGCACCTTCCCGTTGTAAGGTGACACCATGCAGCCTACGCTCCAGTCTGCTGTCAAACCACCTTGTGATGTCATCATGTGGTATTACAGGAAGTGCTCCACTGTGTTTTTAAACTCCACACACCTTCAGTAGAATCATCTGGATCATTTCAGTGAATCTGGAGTCGTCAATCTTCTACTGAACTAAAGGTAAAAGGAGCTTCACTTGAAAACTACCACTTGATGACATCACAAGGTGGAACAGAGCATTTTGAGATGTTACAGACTAATAATAAAGTGTTACTCAAACATGTGAATGAAACAAACACAGCTCCAGGTCTGTTTGAGGAGGAGGACACACACATTCTAACAGTGAGTGGTGTCGCCTCTCCACAGATCTGATGCCACACTGCGGTACATTACAGACAAACTAACACCAGAACCACAGACACAAGCAGGTGGCGGACTTCACACGAGGTTTATACAAAGTGGGAGGAGCCAAATGTCACAGGATGTAGGAAAGGAGGATGTAGGAAAGGAGTTAGGAGCCAGGAAGGATGTGAAGGAGGATGCGCCTGCTCCTCAGTACGCATGCGCACTCGCTCCGTCACGCTCCTCTGAGTTTAATCTGAAGTTTGCAGATGTTTTACCTGAAGCGCGGCGTGTCTCTGACGCACTCCTCAAAGTCCAACAGCGCGTCCATGTTTGAGACTACAGGCGTGCGCGCCCCCGGGAGAAGCAGCAGCGCGGCGTGCGCGCTCACAGCACTCCACAAACTCTACAGAGACACGTCATCACGTCATAGAGGAGAGCAGAGGAGGAGCAGGAGCGTTACTACGGAGCTACGCAAAACATCCGGGTCAGACACAGAGAGAGGAGAGACAGCGCGGCCTAGGAGCGAGGCGGGGAAATGCAGCAACAGTGTCAGATGCCCTCCCATCCTCCTCCAGCCCTCTGCTCCTCTGCCCCTCTCCTCGTCATCCTCTGCTCCTCTGCCCCCCTCCTCTTCATCCTCTGCTCCTCTGCCCCCCTCCTCGTCATCCTCTGCCCCCCTCCTCTTCATCCTCTGCTCCTCTCCTCGTCATCCTCTGCCCCTCTCCTCGTCATCCTCTGCTCCTCTGCACCCCTCCTCTTCATCCTCTGCCCCCCTCCTCGTCATCCTCTGCCCCCCTCCTCTTCATCCTCTGCTCCTCTCCTCGTCATCCTCTGCTCCTCTGCTCCTCTCCTCTTCATCCTCTGCTCCTCTGCCCCTCTCCTCGTCATCCTCTGCTCCTCTGACCCCTCCTCTTCCCCTCTCCTCGTCATCCTCTGCTCCTCTGCCCCTCTCCTCTTCATCCTCTGCTCCCCTCCTCTTCATAATACATTTTATTTATAAAGCGCTTTTCAAGATACTATCCTCTGCCCCTCTCCTCTTCATCCTCTGCCCCTCTCCTCTTCATCCTCTGCTCCTCTGACCCACTCCTCTTCATCCTCTGCTCCTCTGCCCCTCTCCTCTTCATCCTCTGCCCCTCTTCATCCACTGTTCCTCCGTCCCTCTCCTCTCCTTCCTCTGCTCTTCTCCTCTTCATCCTCTGCCCCTCTCCTCTTCATCCTCTGCATCCTCTACTCTACTCCTTCCTTCCTCTGCCCCTCTCCTCTTCGTCCTCTGCCCCTCTCCTCTTCATCCTCTGCTCCTCTCCTCTTCATCCTCTGCCCCTCTCCTCTTCATCCTCTACTCTACTCCTTCCTTCCTCTGGTCTTCTCCTCTTCATCCTCTGCTCTACTCCTTCCTTCCTCTGCTCTTCTCCTCTTCATCCTCTGCTCCGTTCACACTATTTTAATCCACACGTGTTGAGTTTCGCACCAACAGCTCCACATCCAGAGTGAGTGAAAGTAAAAGGGCAAATATTTTGAAAATAAAACATTTATTTTGAATTCTTACAAGAACAAAAAGCAGCGACGCCTCGACCAAAGTCTGAGCAAAACGAGAAGCACTTCTGAGATGTAAAAATGGACTGGAATAAACAAAAGACTTTATTTTGGGAATGAGATGGAGACGAGGATCACAGTGACGTTATCAGCACAGCCGCGTCTCACCGCCTCAGACGCCAGCTGCTGACAGGCCGAGTCCAGAACCGGGTCCAGAGCCGAGTCCAGAACCGGGTCCAGAGCCGGGTCCAGACCTGGGTCCAAGCCAGGGTCTAGACTGGGGTCTTTCTGCTCCTCTGAGCCTTCTCCACCCTGAGAACAAGAAAGAGGAATAATGTAGAGTCCCTGTAGTTTAACCTGAGCTGGAGGTCAGAGGTCAGATCCTCAGGTGCAGACGTGTGACCTTTGACCTGGTTTAATCCTGCGCCACATGAAACAAAAACTGTCCCAAAGTTCAGAGTCAGTTTAAATAAACAAACGTCACATGATTTTTACACATTCTCTTCATGAAGTGGAGCCATTTTTCAACAAGTTTGAGGGTCGTCAAAGACTTTAAAACGTGAGATTAATGTGACGAGTTTATGGAGACGATCTCAAAATAATAAGATTCAGCGTTTGTGGAGCAGAAGTTTGGAGATTTATTTAAAAACAGTGGAATATTTGAACATAAATCAGTAGAACCGACCTGCAGAATGTTGAGCACAAACTTCACAGCTTCATCGGCAGAAAACACTTTGAACAAACCGTCACACGCCAGAATCAGGAACCTGCACAAGAAAGAGGAAAATACAGTAACAGGAAGGGCATCTGACACAATCTGACACACGGGGAGGGCATCTGACACAATCTGACACACGGGGAGGGCATCTGACACAATCTGACACACGGGGAGGGCATCTGACACAATCTGACACACGGGGAGGGCATCTGACACAATCTGACACATGGGAGGAGGATGGGAGGGCATCTGTAGTACTCCTGTCACCTGTCGTTGCGTGTGAGCTGGCGCCTCCTCAGGTCTGGGGTGGAGATGACCCCACAGCGTTTGTACTGACCGTCTCCGATGGAACGAGAGACCTCCAGGACGCCCAGAACTCTGCCATCTCTGAAGAGCAGGGTCAAAGGTCAAAGGTCAACACGAGGGGTCAAACAGAGCAGTAGAAGCCTACACTTCACCCTGGTGATGAGGCACTATTGTAGCCACACCTGCCCTGGGACAGACTGACAGAAGCAAGGCCGTCAATCTGTGCCATTGGCCCCTCCCACCACCAACACAGGAGTTTTGCCTAAGGACACAATGACAGAGCTTGGTCCAAATCAACTCTGTCCATTAAACCATTGTTTTATTATCATCAGTGAGAGCCATGTCTCCACCAGTCTGCCCCAGGGCAGCTGTGGCACAGAGGGATCTGCCCCTTTAGTGCTTACCTCATGTGTACATCACTCCTTCCTCTCTCTGTAGTGTGCATCCTTAGTGCTTGACCCCCCTCTCTCTCTCTCTCTGTAGTGTGTGTCCTTGTTTCGTGACTCCTTTCTCTCTCTGTAGTGTGCGTCCTTAGTGCTTGACCCCCCTCTCCCTCTCTCTGCAGTGTGCGTCCTTGTGTCTTGACTCCTCCCTCTCTCTGCAGTGTGCGTCCTTGTGTCTTGACTCCTCCCTCTCTCTGTAGTGTGCGTCCTTGTGTCTTGACTCCTCCCTCTCTCTGTAGAGTGCGTCCTTGTGTCTTGACTCCTCCCTCTCTCTGTAGTGTGCGTCCTTGTGTCTTGACTCCTCCCTCTCTCTGTAGTGTGCGTCCTTGTGTCTTGACTCCTCCCTCTCTCTGTAGTGTGTGTCCTTGTGTCTTGACTCCTCCCTCTCTCTGTAGAGTGCGTCCTTGTGTCTTGACTCCTCTCTCTGTAGTGTGTGTCCTTGTTTCTTGACCCCTCCCTCTCTCTCTGTAGTGTGCGTCCTTGTGTCTTGACTCCTCCCTCTCTCTGTCGTGTGCGTCCTTGTTTCTTGACCCCTCCCTCTCTCTCTGTAGTGTGCGTCCTTGTGTCTTGACTCCTCCCTCTCTCTCTGTAGTGTGCGTCCTTGTGTCTTGACTCCTCCCTCTCTCTGTAGTGTGCGTCCTTGTGTCTCTTGACTCCTCCCTCTCTCTGTAGTGTGCGTCCTTGTGTCTTGACTCCTCCCTCTCTCTGTAGTGTGCGTCCTTGTGTCTTGACTCCTCTCTCTCTCTGTAGTGTGCGTCCGTGTCTTGACTCCTCCCTCTCTCTGTAGTGTGCGTCCTTGTGTCTTGACTCCTCCCTCTCTCTGCAGTGTGCGTCCTTTTGTCTTGACTCCTCCCTCTCTCTGTAGTGTGCGTCCGTGTGTCTTGACTCCTCTCTCTCTCTGTAGTGTGCGTCCTTGTGTCTTGACTCCTCTCTCTCTCTCTGTAGTGTGCGTCCGTGTGTCTTGACTCCTCTCTCTCTCTGTAGTGTGCGTCCTTGTGTCTTGACCCCTCCCTCTCTCTGCAGTGTGCGTCCTTGTGTCTTGACTCCTCCCTCTCTCTGTAGTGTGCGTCCTTGTGTCTTGACTCCTCCCTCTCTCTGTAGTGTGCGTCCGTGTGTCTTGACTCCTCTCTCTCTCTCTCTGTAGTGTGCGTCCTTGTGTCTTGACCCCTCCCTCTCTCTGTAGTGTGCGTCCTTGTGTCTTGACCCCTCCCTCTCTCTGTAGTGTGCGTCCTTGTATCTTGACCCCTCCCTCTCTCTGTAGTGTGCGTCCTTGTGTCTTGACCCCTCCCTCTCTCTGTAGTGTGCGTCCTTGTGTCTTGACTCCTCTCTCTCTCTGTAGTGTGCGTCCTTGTTTCTTGACTCCTCCCTCTCTCTGTAGTGTGCGTCCTTGTGTCTTGACTCCTCTCTCTCTCTGTAGTGTGCGTCCTTGTGTCTTGACCCCTCCCTCTCTCTGTAGTGTGCGTCCTTGTGTCTTGACTCCTCCCTCTCTCTCTGTAGTGTGCGTCCTTGTGTCTTGACTCCTCCCTCTCTCTGTAGTGTGCGTCCGTGTGTCTTGACTCCTCTCTCTCTCTGTAGTGTGCGTCCTTGTGTCTTGACCCCTCCCTCTCTCTGTAGTGTGCGTCCTTGTATCTTGACCCCTCCCTCTCTCTGTAGTGTGCGTCCTTGTGTCTTGACCCCTCCCTCTCTCTGTAGTGTGCGTCCTTGTATCTTGACTCCTCCCTCTCTCTGTAGTGTGCGTCCTTACCTCACAGTCCCTCCGGCCCTCTGGATCCTCATTCGCTCTTCGTACATGGTGGGGTTGTGTTCTTTACTCAGACACAGAGTCACAGGTTTGTTGTGTCCTTCAGAGGACTCCATCCTGCACAGCACCGCCTGAGCACAGGAAACTCCACCTCATGACTTTGGTAAGACAAGTTTAACTGATCCACTGACTGGTCCCTTTGCATAGGGTCATTCAGGGCTCTCAGCAGCGCCCTCTGGTGGTCAGCACATTCATAGAACTGTAGTAGCAGCAGTTTAAGTAGAAGCAACAGTCATATTCAAACCCCTACAGTAAGAAAGTGTTACTACTACAGTTAATTATTGACTGGAGGGTACCAGCAGTAGTAGTAGTAGCAGTAACAGTGGCAGTAGCAGTAGCAGTAGTTGTAATAGTAATATTCCCAGAGTACTAGTGCGTTACCCTGCTGTCTCCCAGGTTGGCCACATACACGGTGTCGTTCACCACCAGGACACAGGTGGCAGTAGAGCCGTCCTTCCACGACGGTTTCCTGAAACAAAACACCGGAGTCTGTGTGAAACGGCTCAAACTCACATGTTCTCAAAGCAATAATAAAAACTAGATAGATAAAGGTTTTAAAAATGTTGTGAAGTGTCTGACTGGCTGGAGGCTTTCTTCAGGAACTCCTCGTCCGTCTGTTTGAACGTGTCCATCAGGCTTTTCTGGATCAGCTTCTCCAGGTTCTCACTGTCTCCTGAAAAAGACAACATGAGTTTTGAGTTAAAGATGCTAATGCAAGACTGTGTCCAACAGTGTGACCCGTTTACGACAGACACCAGGACAGTCGATGCAGAGCTCAACAGGAGAAGGAGTAGTAGTACTAAAGTAGTAGTAGAATAGTAGTGGTACTGACCTGTGGGGAACTTTTTGGCCAGGGTCAGGTGGAGGTTTTCAGCAGCGAATTTCGAAGCTCTGGCTCCTCCGTGTCCATCAAACACAGCAAAGTACGACAGACGAGAGCTACAACAGAACACACACTCTCCTCTGTCACATGTTCAGAGCTCAGCGGGAACATTAGTGTCCTCCTCTACTTTTATTTTCTTAATCATTGACACTCGCAGGATTCAGCAGCGTCGTGTCGTCATTTTGGTCCAAATGTAAAAAAATATGCTGCTCTAGTGTGATGTGCTCTGTCCATAGGGGGCGCCAACAGCATGCAGTGCACATGTGTGTTTTCTGAAGTGGTTTTACATGAATATTGTGATTTAAAATGTGTAAATTATAACCGAATGATCCACAGAGATGAGAACTAGAGAGACACAAGCACAAAAGAGCTGATTTAATGTTTTTCCAGGTAAAAAGTTTGTCAGGAAAGATATTTGTGGCTGCATTTTCGCTGATTATTGTGGTTTTAGGAGGACAAACTGGCAGCAGCTCCATTTTGTCTTGTGTTTTTTCAGTTCATTACCCCCTCGCGAGGTAAATCAGACCCCCAGAGCGCGAAATTTATCTCCGAGTCCAGACAGTAAAATCTGACAAAAACTGATGATTTTAGTCAACGCCACAGACTGTACAGAAGTGAAAGTGTCTGTGAGAGTCTCTGGTAAATGTGACTCACACAGATCTGGGCCGCACACTCAGGAGGCCGCTCATGTCCGGCAGAAGCACGTGGGCGTCTTGCATCTCGTCCCTCTCTCCTCGGCGAGCGGCCACGTACCCCCTGAGCACGGGCAGACCTACAACCAGCACCACACCCGCTTTAACCACAGTCCTCACGCACGCACCATTCTGCTGCACGAGAGGAGACAAACATTGGTGAGCGGAGAACCTTCTGTGCAGAGCCTCTTCACCACCTCCTCCTCCTCCGCCGCCGCCTCCTCATCGTCGCCCGAGCTCGGTTTACGCTTACGGACGCCATCTTGGGTACCACCGTTCTGGCTGCCTTCTTTAGACTGAAGTGGGGCTGGAAAAAAAGAAGTTATTTACAAAAATATTTAGATTGAGTGGAGGCGTCTGCAGCCTCAGTACAAGTGTCATAACGAGACATAAGACGATATTGAATATAAGTATATTATTAAAATAATATAATTATCTATTCATCAAGAAATTAAAATCAGACACAGCAAAACCAGGTCAAGCAGAAAATCAAACTTTCATACAAATAAATACAAACCAACAACTTTCATAAAAACGGTAAAGTAAGAACAGAAGAGTCTTCACCCGACAAGTATTTAATTCATATTTTAATGTTCATACGAAGAACTACCACAAAGACAACTACAAATAAAAGGTTTAGTCCTGGTTTAGACCTGGTTCAGTCCTGGTTTAGACCTGGTTTAGACCTGGTCCAGTCCTGGTCCAGTCCTGGTTTAGTCCTGGTTTAGTCCTGGTTCAGTCCTGGTTCAGTCCTGGTTAAGTCCTCTTTTAGTCCTGGTTTAGTCCTGGTTTAGACCTGGTTTAGACCTGGTTTAGACCTGGTTTAGTCCTCTTGTAGTCCTGGTCCAGTCCTGGTTCAGCCCTGGTTCAGTCCTAGTTTAGTCCTGGTTCAAACCTGGTTCAGTCCTCTTTTAGTCCTGGTTTAGACCTGGTTTAGTCCTGGTTTAGACCTGGTTTAGTCCTGGTTTAGTCCTCTTTTAGTCCTGGTTAGTCCTGGTTTTAGTCCTGGTTTAGTCCTCTTTTAGTCCTGGTTTAGTCCTGGTTTAGTCCTCTTTTAGTCCTTTTAGTCCTGGTTTAGTCCTGGTTTAGTCCTGGTTTAGTCTTTTAGTCCTGGTTTAGTCCTCTTTTAGTCTTTTAGTCCTGGTTTAGTCCTCTTTTAGTCCTGGTTTAGACCTGGTTTAGGTCCTCTTTTAGTCCTGGTTTAGTCCTGGTTTAGTCCTGGTTTAGTCCTCTTTAGTCCTGGTTTAGTCCTGGTTTTAGTCCTGGTTTAGTCCTTTTTTCCTGTTTAGACCTCTTTTAGTCCTGGTTTTAGTCCTGGTTTAGTCCTGGTTTAGTCCTGGTTTAGTCCTCTTTTAGTCCTGGTTTAGTCCTCTTTTAGTCCTGGTTTAGTCCTCTTTTAGTCCTGGTTTAGTCCTGGTTTAGTCCTGGTTTAGACCTTTTAGTCCTGGTTTAGTCCTGGTTTAGTCCTGGTTTAGACCTGGTTTAGTCCTCTTTTAGTCCTGGTTTAGTCCTCTTTTAGTCCTGGTTTAGACCCTGGTTTAGTCCTCTTTTAGTCCTGTTTTAGACCTGTTTAGTCTCTTTAGTCCTGGTTTAGTCCTCTTTTAGTCCTGGTTTAGACCTCTTTTAGTCCTGGTTTAGACCTGGTTTAGTCCTCTTTTAGTCCTGGTTTAGTCCTCTTTTAGTCCTGGTTTAGTCCTCTTTTAGTCCTGGTTTAGACCTGGTTTTAGTCCTGGTTTAGACCTTTTAGTCCTGGTTTAGTCTCTTTTAGTCCTGGTTTAGTCCTCTTTTTAGTCCTGGTTTAGACCTGGTTTAGTCCTCTTTTAGTCCTGGTTTTAGTCCTGGTTTTAGTCCTGGTTTAGTCCTGGTTTAGTCCTCTTTTAGTCCTGGTTTAGACCTCTTTTAGTCCTGGTTTAGTCCTGGTTTAGTCCTCTTTTAGTCCTGGTTTAGTCCTCTTTTAGTCCTGGTTTAGTCCTCTTTTAGTCCTGGTTTAGTCCTCTTTTAGTCCTGGTTTAGACCTGGTTTAGTCCTCTTTTAGTCCTGGTTTAGTCCTCTTTTAGTCCTGGTTTAGTCCTCTTTTAGTCCTGGTTTAGACCTCTTTTAGTCCTGGTTTAGACCTCTTTTAGTCCTGGTTTAGTCCTCTTTTAGTCCTGGTTTAGACCTCTTTTAGTCCTGGTTTAACTACATCTTGGTTTTGTTTTCAGCAGCTCAAATGTTAAATCTGGACTTTAATAGCTCCTCTCGTGTCTGGACTGTCCTGGAGTAAAAGTCAGAGGTAAAATGTTGGTGTTTTAAACAGTTTTTCCCTCACCGGGGGTTTGGCTTTGGGTCGGCTCCGGTAAATCTCCGAACAGGTCCATCACAAACGGTTAGCTCCTGTTAGCCTCCGTTAGCTTCTGCTAGCTTCTGTTAGCCGCTGTTCATAGAAATCAATGGCCACTGTTAGCCACTGAGCTAACTAGCCTCAGCACCGCCACGGCTAAAACGAGACAAAACCTGAGCTTTTACACGTCTGTTCTCCGCTAGAAAGTTCCCGAAGGTCACGGACTTTATCAGGACAAATATATCGTGATGTGACGCCGCGTAGAGTCAGTAAAATGTGTCAATTTAATGTTTTGTGAGTGAAAGTTTGCGGCTCAGATCAGACACTGCAGAGCGAGGCTTCTTCTGTGGAGGAACATGGAGCCACACAGCACCACAGCGCCACCAGCAGGAGCCACACGGAGCCACAGCGCCACCAGCAGGAGCCACACGGAGCCACAGCGCCACCAGCAGGAGCCACACAGCACCACAGCGCCACCAGCAGGAGCCACACGGAGCCACAGCGCCACCAGCAGGAGCCACACGGAGTCACAGCGCCACCAGCAGGAGCCACACGGAGCCACAGCGCCACCAGCAGGAGACACACGGAGCCACAGCGCCACCAGCAGGAGCCACACGGAGCCACAGCGCCACCAGCAGGAGCCACACGGAGCCACAGCGCCACCAGCAGGAGCCACACGGAGCCACAGCGCCACCAGCAGGAGACACACACGGAGCCACAGCGCCACCAGCAGGAGACACACGGAGCCACAGCGCCACCAGCAGGAGACACACACGGAGTCACAGCGCCACCAGCGCACAGCGCCAGGCAGGAGACACAGCACGGAGCCACAGCCACAGCGCACCAGCAGGAGCCACACGGAGCCACAGCGCCACCAGCAGGAGACACACGGAGCAGGAGCGCCCACCAGCAGGAGCCACACACGAGCCACAGCGCCACCAGCAGGAGCCACACGGAGCCACACGGAGCCACAAGCGCCCAGCGCCACCAGCAGGAGCCACACACTGGAGTCACAGCGCCACCACCAGCAGGAGACACACGGAGACAGCAGCGCCACCAGCAGGAGACACAGCGCCACAGCGCCACCAGCAGGAGCCACACGGAGCCACAGCGCCACCAGCAGGAGCCACACGGAGTCACAGCGCCACCAGCAGGAGCCAGGAGGAGTCACAGCGCCACCAGCAGGAGACACAGCGCCACCAGCAGGAGCGGAGACACATCAGGCAAAACCAGGTCAAAGTTTATTTTAATGACTTTTATCTGTTATAACCACTGCACAAAGACTGGAAATGCCTTTAATGAATTTAAGATCGTGTATATGGTAAAAATAAACACTGACGCAAAAGTTTTAACCAAAATCTGGGCTTTTTCACGGTGGATAAAAGTCACTTGTATATTTCCATGGCAATCCATCCATCCATTTTATTCCATTTTATCCGGGGCCGGGTTGCGGAGGCAGCAGTTTCAGTAGGGAGGCCCAGACTTCCCTCTCCACACACACTTCCTCCAGCTCTTCTGGGAGGATCCCAAGATGTTCCCAGGCCAGCCAAGAGGCATAGTCCCTCCAGTGTGTCCTGGGTCTTCCTCAGGGTCTCCTCCTGGTGGGACATGCCTGGAACACCTCCCTAGGGAGGCGTCCAGGAGGCATCCGAAATAGATGCCTGAGCCACCTCAGCTGCTCCTCTCGACGTGGAGGAGCAGCGGCTCTACTCCGAGCTCCTCCCGTGTGACTGAGCTCCTCACCCTGTCCCTAAGGGAGCGCCCAGCCACCCTGCGGAGGAAGCTCATTTCAGCCGCTTGTATCCGCGATCTTGTCCTTTCGGTCATTACCCAGAGTCATGACCATAAGTGAGGGCAGGAACATAGATTGAGGTAAATCAAGAGCTTTGCCTTTTGACTCAGCTCCTTCTTCACCACAGTCGTGCTCGAATGCCTTTTCCAGGTCCACAAAACACATGTGGACTGGTTGGGCAAACTCCCATGATCCCTTGAGCACCCGATGGAGATTGTAGAGCTGGTCCATTGTTCCGCGAGCGGGATGAAAACCGCACTGCTCCTCCTGAATCTGAGGTTTGACTATGGGTTGGATTCTCCTCTCCAGTCCCTGAAAAAGACCTTACTGTGAAGGCTGAGGAGTGAGATTCCCCTGTAATTGGAACATACCCTCCAGTCCCCCTTCTTAAACAGAGGGACCACCACCCCGGTCTGCCAGTCCACAGGTATTGTCCTTAACCGCCACACGATGCTGCAGAGGCATATCAGCCAAGACAGCCCCACAACATCCAGAGATTTAAGATACTCAGGGCGGATCTCATCCACCCTTGGGGCCTTGCCACCGAGGAGCCCCCAGGAGAACAACGTCCCCGGTGGGTGCACTGTCTTTCGCATTCGAGCCCCAACCCCAGGCATGCCTCCAGGGTGGGGCCCCGACTGTGCCATACAGGGCAACGTCATAATCCTTGATTTCTTTCTTGTCATAAGGATATTGGGAACTTCTCTTAGTCTGACTTATCACCTAGGACCTGTTTGCCATGGGAGACGCCACCAGGGGCATAATTCCCCAGGCTACATAGCTCCTAGGATCATTCGGGTGCACAAACTCCTCCTCCACGATGAGGTGGCAGTTCAAGGGGAAGTCCATGGAAATAAAACTGTTAAAACCATACTACAGAACATTGTGCTTGAAATGCTTCTTCTGAAGTTACTCCTTCGTCAGCCATGTGTTTGGATCATTGTCTCGCTGAAAGACCCAGCCATGGGTGGGTCATGAGGCCATGGTTCTCGGCCGGAAAAAGGTGGTGCCCTCTTTGGGTGGGTGGTGAGTCCTTGCCTGAAGTGGAGGAGTTTAAGTATCTCGGGGTCTTGTTCATGAGTGAGGGGCGGATGAAGCGAGAGATTGACAGTTGGATCGGTGCAGCGTCTGCAGTGATGTGATGTCTCTCTGTCTCTCTGGCCTGGGAATGTCTTGGGCTCCCACCAGAGGAGCTGGAGGACTTGAGTTACACAATAGTTAGGGTAAGATTTCATCTGGAGTTTAACAGCAGAATATTGGGACAGTAAAACTGTGGGGTTCTTGTGATAAGTCCCACATCTCTGTGGCCTAATGTCTGACACATAATCTCAGTGTTCCCCATGATGCCCAGAGTCTAAAAAGAACAAGGACTGAACATAACAAAACATAACAAAATACTTATTATTATGGATGTAGATCACACTGTTCAAATACTGTCCACAGACCCTCAGAGTCCATGTCTCAAACCCGTTCACCTCCTTCTCTCTGCTCCAGGATTAGTGTTTTTCACTGTGCTTCTCTCATTGGCTCATGTCCCGCTCTCTGTTCTGTGATTGGCTGCGGGGCCGGTGCTCGTGTCCCCCTGTGGCCCCTCGCGCTGGTCCCATTCACACAAGTCTCACTGCGGACACAGGCACAGGGGGACAGAGACAGACCCGGGACAGAGACAGACCCGGGACAGAGACAGACCCGGGACAGAGACAGACCCGGGACAGAGACAGACCCGGGACAGAGACAGACCCGGGACAGAGACAGAGAGGGACCCTGGGACAGACGCTGGGACCCGGGGACAGTCCCAGAGACACCTCCTCACCTGCGGGACAGACATGCTGCGGGCCCTGCTCCTCGCGTGTTTCTTCCTCGCGCTTTACGCACGAGCCGAGCCACCTGTGCGCGAGGACGGGGAGAGAGGACACGCGCACGGGACGCACGGGACGCACGGGACGCACGGGACAGCTGCTCTCCACGGGTCAGTCTGATTCAGTCACTAGAGCCGCAGAGAAGTAGAGTTTATGCCCAGTGTGGTTTAGATTATGGTCTGTATGGGTCAAGACTGAAGTTTTATTTAAATAATAAACCTGAATTACCACCATCAATTAACACACAAAGCCAAATCATTTTCATGACAGTTGCCATGGCAATTAACAATCTAAAGCCTAATATTCTGTCTTTTGAATGGGAAAAAGTCTTGAAAATGTTGCATATAACAGGAGACCAAAAAAACCTCAGCACCACACCACACTGTGCAGGGTCATGATGTAATCTAATGTTTATGATGCTCTGTTCCACCCTGTGATGTCATGAAGTGGTAGTTTTCAAGTTAACAGCCTCTTTTATCTTTAGTTCAGTAGAGACTGAGAATTCCAGGTCTGAAATGAGCACTTCCTGTATTACCACATGATGACATCACAAAGTGGAGTAGAATCTTATGGGTCTTTTAAAACGAACTAAGACTGAATCAAACCTGCTTAAACCTCAGATGTGATGAGACTGTTGTAGCTACAGTGTCAGACCAGATTCAGCAGCTGTTTGTTCCAGCGGAGGTGAAGAGTAAACGAGAGGTCACACTCTGAGAGGTCACACTCTGAGAGGTCTCACTCTGAGAGGTCTCACTCTGAGGTCTCACTCTGAGAGGTCACACTCTGAGAGGTCACACTCTGAGAGGTCTCACTCTGAGAGGTCACACTCTGAGAGGTCTCACTCTGAGAGGTCTCACTCTCTGAGGTCACACTCTGAGAGGTCTCACTCTGAGAGGTCTCACTCTGAGAGGTCACACTCTGAGGTCACACTCTGAGAGGTCTCACTCTGAGAGGTCTCACTCTGAGAGGTCTCACTCTGAGAGGTCACACTCTGAGGTCACACTCTGAGAGGTCTCACTCTGAGAGGTCTCACTCTGAGAGGTCTCACTCTGAGAGGTCACACTCTGAGAGGTCTCACTCTGAGAGGTCTCACTCTGAGAGGTCACACTCTGAGAGGTCTCACTCTGAGAGGTCACACTCTGAGAGGTCTCACTCTGAGAGGTCTCACTCTGAGAGGTCTCACTCTGAGAGGTCACACTCTGAGAGGTCTCACTCTGAGAGGTCACACTCTGAGAGGTCTCACTCTGAGGTCACACTCTGAGAGAGGTCTCACTCTGAGGTCACACTCTGAGAGGTCTCACTCTGAGAGGTCTCACTCTGAGGTCACACTCTGAGAGGTCTCACTCTGAGAGGTCTCACTCTGAGGTCACACTCTGAGAGGTCTCACTCTGAGGTCACACTCTGAGAGGTCTCACTCTGAGAGGTCTCACTCTGAGGTCACACTCTGAGAGGTCTCACTCTGAGAGGTCTCACTCTGAGAGGTCACACTCTGAGGTCACACTCTGAGAGAGGTCTCACTCTGAGAGGTCTCACTCTGAGAGGTCACACTCTGAGGTCACACTCTGAGAGGTCTCACTCTGAGAGGTCTCACTCTGAGAGGTCTCACTCTGAGAGGTCTCACTCTGAGAGGTCACACTCTGACCCACAGCTGTCACTCAGAGTGTGACCTCACCCACACAAAAACACACACACGAGATCACAAAAACACACGAGATCACAAAAACACACGAGATCGCAAAAACACACACGAGATCACAAACACACACACGAGATCACAAAACACACACACACACGAGATCACAAACACACACACACGAGATCACAAAAACACACACACAGATCACAAAAAACACACACGAGATCACAAAACACACACAAGATCACAAAAAACACACACACACGAGATCACAAAAACAACACACACACGAGATCACAAAAACACACACACGAGATCACAAACACACACGAGATCACAAAAACACACACGAGATCACAAAAAAACCACACGAGATCACAAAAACACACACACACACACACATCACACACACACACAGAGATCACAAACACACACACACAAATCACAAACAAACACACACACGAGATCACAAAAACACACACAAAAACACACGATCACAAACACACACACAAGATCACAAAAACACACACACACGAGATCACAACACACACACACACACACGAGATCACAAAAAACACACACACGAGATCACAAAACACACACACGAGATCAAAACACACACACGAGATCACACACACACACAGATCACAAAAACAAACACACACGAGATCACAAAAACACACGACACACAACACATCACAAACACACACGAGTCACAAAAACACACACACGAGATCACAAACACACACACAAGATCACAAAAAACACACACGAGATCACAAAACACACACACACGAGATCACAAAAAACACACGAGATCACAAACACACACACACGAGATCACAAACACACACACACGAGAGATCAAAAACACACACGAGATCACAAACACACACGAGATCACAAAAAAACACACACACACTAGATCACAAAAAAACACACGAGATCACAAAACACACACACGAGATCACAAAAAAAACACGAGATCACAAACACACACACGAGATCACAAACACACACACGAGATCACAAACACACACGAGATCACAAAAACACACACAGATCACAAAAACACACACACGAGATCACAAACACACACACGAGATCACAAAACACACACACGAGATCACAAACACACACACGAGATCACAAACACACACAAGATCACAAAAACACACACACGAGATCACAAAAACACACACACAAGATCACAAAACACACACGAGATCACAAAAACACACACGAGATCACAAAAACACACACGAGATCACAAACACACACACGAGATCACAAAACACACACGAGATCACAAACACACACACACGAGATCACAAACACACACACACGAGATCATAAAAACACACACGAGATCACAAAAACACACACACGAGATCACAAAAAAACACACACGAGAGATCACAAACACACACACACAGATCACAAAAACACACACACACGATCACAAACACACACACACGATCACAAAAACACACACACACGAGATCACAAAACACACACACACGAGATCACAAACACACACACGATCAAAACACACACACACGAGATCACAAAAACACACACACAGATCACAAAAACACACACACACGATCACAAACACACACACAGATCACAAAACACACACGAGATCACAAAAACACACGAGATCACAAAAACACACACACGAGATCACAAACACACACGAGATCACAAAAACACACGAGATCACAAAAACACACACACGAGATCACAAAAACACACACACGAGATCACAAAAACACATACGAGATCACAAACACACACGAGATCACAAACACACACGAGATCACAAACACACACACGAGATCACAAAAACACACACACGAGATCACAAACACACGAGACTGAAGCTGCTGTGAGTTTAATGTCAGTGATATTTTAAAAGTACAGAGACGACAGTGGAACATGGACCAAAATCTGATCACATTTCTGGACTTTGAAGGGCCATATCTGTTAACACTCTGTTCCACCTTGTGATGTCATCATGTGGTGATACAGGAAGTGCTCCTCTGTGGTTTTAAACTCCACCTTCACTAGAATCATCTGGATCATTTCAGTCGATCTGGAACTAAAGGTAAAAAGGAGCTGTTCAGTTGAAAACTCCCACTTGATGACATCACAAGGTGGAACAGAGCGTTTTGAACTTTGTAGATGTTACAGACTAATAATAAAGTGTGACTCAAACGTGTGAATGAAACAAACACGACTCCAGGTCTGTTTGAGGAGGATTAAAGCTACAGGTGTCAGTTTATGTGACGTTTAAAATGATTCAAATGACGTTGAAATCTTAAAACCTGATGTGATCTGATGACGATGATCTGACAGAAATGAGCTGATTTTAGTTTTTACACGACACTTTATAACAAACTAAACGTGACACTGATGTGAGGGCGAGGCTCTGTTCACTCATCCTGATCTTTGCCTGGTTTCTGGAGGTATATCAGATGATTGAAATGGACAGACTCATACTCTGCACTGACGTCACGCTGGGGGGGGGGCTCTGCATGTCTGTCTATGGCGGAATGTTCAGCAATTACCATGCAGACACGTTAGCAAACAGACAGACAAAAAAGACTGTCTGAGAACTGAAGAAACAATGCAAAAGTGATTTAAAGAGCTCATTTTCTCACTGAAAAACTGTTGGCTAATGCTAATGCTAATGCTAATGTTAGCTAGCGTGTGACTGTAATGTTATGTGAGAGGAACATGTTTAACAGCACAAATCTCCTGTTGTAGTTCAGATAAGTCAGATCTTTATGGTCAGATTGTGTTAAGACAAAACTCAGATTAAAGCCTAGAGCTTCAGACAGAGCAGTGCCTCCAGTTAGCATCACAGCCCCAGGGAATGTGGATGATCAGCTGCAACTGTGGAGAACGACTGTGTGTCAGATGCCCTCCCAGCTGTGGTTAAACAAACACTTGTGGTTTGACTTGTGGAGATTTGTCTGTATTTGGAGTGAGTTGTAGTGGAGATGTAGTTTGTCCTCTGCGGGCCGCCGTACAGAGGTCAGAGGTCAGAGGTCAGACGGAGGTGCGAGAGCTTTTATGTCCTTCACAAACAGAGCTGTGTTTGTCAAAGACGCAACACACCTCCAAGAATCCACAAAAACTCACAAGAAACACACGAGAAACACAAAAAACACACAACAACCACACGAGAAACACATGAGAACTGAGACGTGTGAACCAGGAACAAACAGGACTAAACCAGGACTAAACCAGGACTAAACCAGGACTAAACCAGGACTAAACCAGGTCTAAACCAGGACTAAACCAGGACTAAACCAGGAACAAACAGGACTAAACCAGGACTAAACCAGGACTAAACCAGGACTAAACCAGGACTAAACCAGGACTAAACCAGGACTAAACCAGGACTAAACCAGGACTAAACCAGGTCTAAACCAGGACTAAACCAGGACTAAACCCAGGACTAAACCAGGACTAAACCAGGACTAAACCAGGACTAAACCAGGACTAAACCAGGACTAAACAGGACTAAACCAGGACTAAACCAGGACTAAACCAGGACTAAACCAGGTCTAAACCAGGACTAAACCAGGTCTAAACCAGGACTAAACCAGGACTAAACCAGGACTAAACCAGGACTAAACCAGGACTAAAACCAGGACTAAACCAGGTCTAAACCAGGACTAAACCAGGACTAAACCAGGACTAAACCAGGACTAAAACCAGGACTAAACCAGGACTAAACCAGGACTAAACCAGGACTAAACCAGGACTAAACCAGGACTAAACCAGGACTAAACCAGGAACAAACAGGACTAAACCAGGTCTAAACCAGGACTAAACCAGGACTAAACCAGGACTAAACCAGGACTAAACCAGGAACAAACAGGACTAAACCAGGTCTAAACCAGGTCTAAACCAGGACTAAACCAGGACTAAAACCAGACTAAACCAGGACTAAACCAGGTCTAAACCAGGTCTAAACCAGGACTAAACCAGGACTAAACCAGGTCTAAACCAGGTCTAAACCAGGACTAAACCAGGACTAAACCAGGACTAAACCAGGAACAAACAGGACTAAACCAGGTCTAAACCAGGTCTAAACCAGGACTAAACCAGGACTAAACCAGGACTAAACCAGGACTAAACCAGGTCTAAACCAGGTCTAAACCAGGTCTAAACCAGGACTAAACCAGGACTAAACCAGGACTAAACCAGGACTAAACCAGGAACAAACAGGACTAAACCAGGTCTAAACCAGGTCTAAACCAGGACTAAACCAGGACTAAACCAGGACTAAACCAGGACTAAACCAGGTCTAAACCAGGTCTAAACCAGGTCTAAACCAGGACTAAACCAGGACTAAACCAGGACTAAACCAGGTCTAAACCAGGTCTAAACCAGGACTAAACCAGGACTAAACCAGGACTAAACCAGGTCTAAACCAGGTCTAAACCAGGACTAAACCAGGACTAAACCAGGAACAAACAGGACTAAACCAGGTCTAAACCAGGACTAAACCAGGACTAAACCAGGAACAAACAGGACTAAACAGGGTCTAAACCAGGACTAAACCAGGTCTAAACCAGGACTAAACCAGGACTAAACCAGGACTAAACCAGGAACAAACAGGACTAAACCAGGTCTAAACCAGGACTAAACCAGGTCTAAACCAGGTCTAAACCAGGTCTAAACCAGGTCTAAACCAGGACTAAACCAGGACTAAACCAGGAACAAACAGGACTAAACCAGGTCTAAACCAGGACTAAACCAGGTCTAAACCAGGACTAAACCAGGACTAAACCAGGACTAAACCAGGAACAAACAGGACTGAACCAGGACTAAACCAGGACTAAACCAGGACTAAACCAGGAACAAACAGGACTGAACCAGGTCTAAACCAGGTCTAAACCAGGACTAAACCAGGACTAAACCAGGACTAAACCAGGTCTAAACCAGGACTAAACCAGGACTAAACCAGGACTAAACCAGGACTAAACCAGGAACAAACAGGACTAAACCAGGTCTAAACCAGGACTAAACCAGGACTAAACCAGGACTAAACCAGGACTAAACCACGTCTAAACCAGGACTAAACCAGGTCTAAACCAGGTCTAAACCAGGACTAAACCAGGACTAAACCAGGACTAAACCAGGTCTAAACCAGGTCTAAACCAGGACTAAACCAGGACTAAACCAGGACTAAACCAGGTCTAAAACCAGGTCTAAAACCAGTCTAAACCAGGACTAAACCAGGACTAAACCAGGTCTAAACCAGGTCTAAACCAGGACTAAACCAGGACTAAACCAGGACTAAACCAGGTCTAAACCAGGTCTAAACCAGGTCTAAACCAGGACTAAACCAGGACTAAAAACCAGGACTGAACCAGGACTAAACCAGGACTAAACCAGGTCTAAACCAGGACTAAACCAGGTCTAAACCAGGTCTAAACCAGGTCTAAACCAGGTCTAAACCAGGTCTAAACCAGGACTAAACCAGGACTAAACCAGGTCTAAACCAGGTCTAAACCAGGACTAAACCAGGACTAAACTAAACCAGGTCTAAACCAGGTCTAAACCAGGTCTAAACCAGGTCTAAACCAGGACTAAACCAGGACTAAACCAGGACTAAACCAGGTCTAAATCAGGACTAAACCAGGACTAAACCAGGACTAAACCAGGACTAAACCAGGAACAAACAGGACTAAACCAGGTCTAAACCAGGACTAAACCAGGACTGAACCAGGACTGAACCAGGACTAAACCAGGACTGAACCAGGACTAAACCAGGTCTAATCCAGGACTAAACCAGGACTAAACCAGGACTAAACCAGGACTAAACCAGGACTAAACCAGGTCTAAACCAGGACTAAACCAGGTCTAAACCAGGACTAAATCAGGACTAAACCAGGACTAAACCAGGACTAAACCAGGTCTAAACCAGGTCTAAACCAGGACTAAACCAGGTCTAAACCAGGTGTAAACCAGGACTAAACCAGGTCTAAACCGGGACTAAACCAGGACTAAACCAGGACTGAACCAGGACTGAACCAGGACTAAACCTGGACTAAACCAGGACTAAACATTTGTTCAAATGTCGTCTTGTCGTGGGACTGAAATCGATCTCTTTGCTGTAGCAGATATTTGTGCCGTCCTTTTATTTCCTTTTATTTATTTTTATTTATTAGTTTTTATTTTATTATTTTATTTTCTGTCTTTGTCAGACGTTTTGTAAAATGTTGGAGCAGAGTTTGAGTCGAGGGAGAGACACAGTCTGAGGACAAAGAGACCACTGCACTGTGACTAATGAGGAGAGCCAAAGACCAAAGACCAGACCAGGACCAAGACCGGACCAAAACCAGGATCCAAACCAGGACCAAACCAGGACCAAAGACCAGACCAGGACCAAGACCGGACCAAAACCAGGACCAAACCAGGACTAAACCAGGACCAAAGACCGGACAAAACCAGGACCAAAACCAGGACAAAACCAGGAAAACCAGGACTAAACCAGGACTAAACCAGGACGAAAGACCAAGCCAGGACCAAGACCAGACCAAAACCAGGACCAAACCGGGACCAAAGACCGGACCAAACCAGGACCAAAACCAGGACTAAACCAGGACCAAAGACCAAACCAGGACCAAGACCGGACCAAAACCAGGACTGAACCAGGACCAAAGACCAAACCAGGACCAAACCAGGACCAAAACAGGACTAAACCAGGACCAAACCAGGACCAAACCAGGACCAACCCAGGACTAAACCAGGTCTAAACCAGGACCAAAACAGGACCAAACCAGGACTCAACCAGGACTAAACCAGGAACAAACCAGGACCAAACCAGGACTAAACCAGGACTAAACCAGGACTAAACCAGGACTAAACCAGGACTAAACCAGGACCAAAACAGGACCAAACCAGGACCAAACCAGGACTTAACCAGGACTAAACCAGGACTAATCCAGGACCAAAACAGGACCAAACCAGGACCAAGCCAGGACCAAACCAGGACTAAACCAGGACTAAACCAGGACCAAAGACCGGACCAAAACCAGGACTAAACCAGGACAAAAACAGGACTAAACCAGGACCAAAACAGGACTAAACCAGGACCAAAACAGGACCAAACCAGGACTAAACCAGGACTAAACCAGGACTAAACCAGGACTAAACCAGGACCAAACCAGGACCAAACCAGGTCTAAACCAGGACCAAAACAGGACCAAACCAGGATTAAACCAGGACTAAACCAGGACCAAAGACCGGACCAAAACCAGGACTAAACCAGGACAAAAACAGGACCAAAGCAGGTCTAAACCAGGACCAAAGACCAGGACAAAACCAGGACTAAACCAGGACAAAAAACAGGACCAAAACCAGGACTAAACCAGGACCAAACCAGGACCAAACCAGGACTAAACCAGGACTAAAAACAGGACCAAACCAGGACCAAAACAGGGACCAAAACCAGGACTAAACCAGGACTAAACCAGGACCAAACCAGGACCAAAACAGGACCAAACCAGGACCAAAACCAGGACTAAACCACAGACCAAACCAGGACTAAACCAGGACCAAAACAGGACCAAACCAGGACTAAACCAGGACCAAACCAGGACTAAACCAGGACCAAACCAGGACTAAACCAGGACCAAAACAGGACCAAACCAGGACCAAACCAGGACTAAAACCAGGACTAAACCAGGGAAACAAAACCAGGACTAAACAGGACTAAACCAGGACTACCGGCCAAACCAGGACTAAAACAGGACTAAACCAGGACTAAACCAGGACCAACAAACCAGGACTAAACCAGGACCAAAACAGGACCAAACCAGGACCAAACCAGGACTAAACCAGGACCAAACCAGGGACTAAACAGACTAAACCAGGACTAAACCAGGACTAAACCAGGACTAAACCAGGACCAAACCCAGGACCAAAACCAGGACTAAACCAGGACCAAACAGGACCAACCAGGACCAAAACAGGACCAAACCCAGGACCAAAACCAGGACTAAACCAGGACCAAAGACCAGACCAAAACCTGGACTAAACCTGGACTAAACCAGGACTAAACCAGGACCAAAGACCAGACCAAAACCAGGACTAAACCAGGACTAAACCAGGACTAAACCAGGACTAAACCAGGACCAGACCAGACCAACCAAACCAGACTAAACCAGACAAAACCAGGACTAAACCAGGACTAAAGACCAGGACCAAAGCCAGACCAAAACCAGACTAACCAACCAGGACCTAAAAGACCAGGACCAAAGACCAAACTAAACCAGGACTAAACCAGGTCAGACACTTTCTCTCAGAATCAGACATTTTGTTGCCGTGGTCAGTGAACATCTCAGAGAGACTCACTTCTGTGATAAAGTGTAACATAAAAACACTGAACAAACAAAAGGTAAAACTGATTCTTCAAGATGAAATAAAACTCAGGGGCAGAAGTCGTGTTTTGGGACAGTGGCTCAGTGGTTAGTTCCTCGTCCACAAACCAGAGGGTCAGAGGTTTCACTGGGTCCTGTCGTTGTGTCCTTGGGCAGGACACTTGAGCCTCTGTGTCCGGTGTGAGAGCAGAGAGCGGCCGCTGCACAGATCTGACCCGGTCCTGCTCAGTCTGGGTGAGCACCAGTGTCGTGTGTGAGGTCCATGAGGCTCTGATGTGTCACATTTACAAACATATAAACCCAGTGTCTCACATTTGACCCGGGTCAGTTTCTCTCTCAGTGACTTGGGGCCAGAATAAAAAAGAATTTCAAAATAAAAGTTCTGACATCCGTATGAAATATCTCAAATTTTTTTTATCCTTATTCTGGTTCCTCAATTTTCAGTGGATTGAATCATTAAATTTCTTACCATTTTGTACGTCTCTGTTTGAAAAGAGCGAGTCTTTGTCCCGTCGTCCGGGTCAAACCTTTAGCTCCTTTAGCTCCTTTAGCTCCTTTAGCTCCTTTAGCTCCTTTAGCTCCTTTAGCGTTGGTCCTTTAATTCTAACCAGTGCTTCGACCCAAAGTCCAGTTTAGAAAATCTTGAGCTTTAAAATGTATCTTCCTCCATTTAAAAAAGTAGAACAGACAAGAAGAAAAAAGTGAACGGATTGATAAACGTGACTTGCTAACTCTAAATTGTATCTTGCTGTCTCTATTCTGCGGGAGTTACATGAATCCCTGGGCTCACGAGCGCCCCCTAACATGAGGCAGGGTAACTACATGCCTCACCCCTTTTCACAGCCTTAAAGCAGCAGCGTCACTGCTGCAGCTCAGTCAGAACAAGTGAGGCACCAACGGCCTGTGCCTCACCACACGGCTCTTCAGGATTTCAACGGTAAACGTAAAAATTCAGCCATTTTGAGTAAAAAAAAGAATAAAATTGCAAAGTTAAATAGAAAATAACTTTATAGTACAAATCATTGGATAAATATAAGTATTTCATTTATTTTTAGTCTGTGATGAGCAGTGTTGGGAATAACGGCGTTAAACAATAACATCGTTACTAACGTGTTGTTTTTTCACTAATGCAGTAATTTAACTCATTACTTTTCCCAGCGTCCCAACGCCGTTACCGTTACTGACAGTAAAATGTGGCGCGTTACTATTAATTCAGTCTCATCGAAGGGAGCTACAGCGCTATTGTGTTTCTTTGGTGAAAGAGGCTCGGGGTGAGAGGCTTGTGTGAGATGAGGCGCAGATAATCTCGTGAGAGCGAGACGCAGGCCGTGTCTGAAATAACCAAAGTGCCCTTAAAATGCCGCTCGAACGGCGCATTTAATTCGGGCGGTACTTCGACCCACACTTCGAACAGAACATGGAACGGTGCATTTGGCAAATTGGGACCTGCATGAACTACAAACGCTCAATGCATGATGGGAAATGATGTCCTGTCACACGTGCATTGACAGCGGGTCAGAGTTGAGTTTTGATGAGAAACGTGACGCCCTGACGCACGGCGCCTCCTCCAACTTTACACAAACTACTGCCACATATTTGACATGTTCATATGTTTAAATGTGACTGAAGTGTCCAGGCTGGAGTCACATGAATCACTTTAAACAAATACAATATAATTACAATCTGTTAAAGTGAAATAAATGTTAAAGGTTCACATCTGTTGTGTTTTTATTGTTTTAACAAAGTAACGGCATAGTTACTTTGCCTAGTAACTAGTTACTTCTCCCAAAAAGTAACTGAGATGGTAACTCAGTTACTTTTTGGGAGAAGTAACTAGTAACTATAACTAATTACATTTTTGAAGTTAGATTCCCAACACTGGTGATGAGGCACAGCCTCCACCTGCCTCACCTCACTGATGAGCACACACACTGGGTGGACACTGTTGGACCTGTGGCCCTGGGGCAGACTGACAGACTCTCTTCTGTCAGTCTGCCCCAGGGCAGCTGTGGCTACAATACAAGCTTCATATGAGACACTTTATGACCAGAGTGAGAGAATAAAGCCACAGTGTGGAGCTTTGAGAAGCTTCAACTTAAAGAACAACAGGAATAAAACATTATATAATTAATATTTTGTGTTTTTCAGACCAAACATGTGTGAAGGAGGCTGCTGCGAAGGATGGACCCGGTCCCCACGAACCAGAGGCTGCACCAAACGTACGTCCTGGTTTAGTCCTGGTTTAGTCCTGGTTTAGTCCTGGTTTAGACCTGGTTTAGACCTGGTTTAGACCTGGTTTAGACCTGGTTTAGACCTGGTTTAGACCTGGTTTAGTCCTGGTTAGACCTGGTTTAGACCTGGTTTAGACCTGGTTTAGACCTGGTTTAGACCTGGTTTAGACCTGGTTTAGACCTGGTTTAGACCTGGTTTCTGGGTTTAGACCTGGTTTAGGTTTAGACCTGGTTTAGACCTGGTTAGTCCTGGTTTAGACCTGGTTTAGTCCTGGTTTTAGACTGGTTTAGACCTGGTTTAGACCTGGTTTAGACCTGGTTTAGTCCTGGTTTAGACCTGGTTTAGTCCTGGTTTAGACCTGGTTTAGTCCTGGTTTAGTCCTGGCTTAGACCTGGTTTAGACCTGGTTTAGACCTGGTTTAGTCCTGGTTTAGTCCTGGTTTAGTCCTGGTTTAGTCCTGGTTTAGACCTGGTTTAGTCCTGGTTTAGTCCTGGTTTAGACCTGGTTTTAGACCTGGTTTAGACCTGGTTAGACCTGGTTTAGTCCTGGTTTAGTCCTGGTTTAGTCCTGGTTAGACCTGGTTTAGACCTGGTTTAGTCCTGGTTTAGTCCTGGTTTAGACCTGGTTTAGACCTGGTTTAGACCTGGTTTAGTCCTGGTTTAGTCCTGGTTTAGTCCTGGTTTAGACCTGGTTTAGACCTGGTTTAGTCCTGGTTTAGTCCTGGTTTAGTCCTGGTTTAGACCTGGTTTAGACCTGGTTTAGACCTGGTTTAGACCTGGTTTAGTCCTGGTTTAGTTCCTGGTTTAGTCCTGGTTTAGTCCTGGTTTAGTCCTGGTTTAGACCTGGTTTAGTCCTGGTTTAGTCCTGGTTTAGTCCTGGTTTAGTCCTGGTTTAGACCTGGTTTAGACCTGGTTTAGACCTGGTTTAGACCTGGTTTAGCCCCGGGGACTCAAACCCCAGACCCTGCTGTGACGTGGCACAGAGGGACACAGGACGTGCTCATAATGACGTGTCTGTTCATGTGTGAATATGTGACACTGGGTCTTAAACAGGAGATGTCCTGAAAAATGGACTTGAACATAAAGAGACGTCATCCATGTTTGAGTCATCTAGTGATCTCTCCCGGGCACTATTCAAACCCTCTTTACCGTTAGCAGTACGAGTCTGTACGAGGCTCCACCCACAAGCCTACATCTCCCATGTTCTCCATAAATATGACACAAAACTGTTCACTACGACTTCACAAACCTGGTGTGATGTGCAGGAGTTTCATTAGATGCAGCTGAGTGTGGTCGTGCTCTGAAGGGGGAGGGACTCAGCACAGAGAGCAAAGACTCAACTGAAACATATTAAACATGTTAATAATTTGTTTTTGAGTGAATTTAGCTTTTTCAACACAAGAAAAGGAAAAAAAGTGATTGAAATGTTACGTGTTACATTTAATACCCCGAAGAAGTAAATACCCCCTTTAATACCCCAGAGTACACACGTCCTCTTTAATACCCCAGAGTACACACGTCCTCTTTAATACCCCGTAGAGTACACACGTCCTCTTTAATACCCCAGAGTACACACGTCCTCTTTAATACCCCGCAGAGTACACACGTCCTCTTTAATACCCCACAGAGTACACACGTCCTCTTTAATACCCCAGAGTACACACGTCCTCTTTAATACCCCAGAGTACACACGTCCTCTTTAATACCCCAGAGTACACACGTCCTCTTTAATACCCCAGAGTACACACGTCCTCTTTAATACCCCGCAGAGTACACACGTCCTCTTTAATACCCCCCAGAGTACACACGTCCTCTTTAATACCCCGCAGAGTACACACGTCCTCTTTAATACCCCGCAGAGTACACACGTCCTCTTTAATACCCCACACAGTACACACGTCCTCTTTAATACCCCGCAGAGTACACACGTCCTCTTTAATACCCCGCAGAGTACACACGTCCTCTTAAAGAGTACCCCGCAGAGTACACACACACGTCCTCTTTAATACCACAGAGTACACACGTCCTCTTTAATACCCCCACAGAGTACACACGTCCTCTTTAATACCCCGCAGAGTACACACGTCCTCTTTAATACCCCGCAGAGTACACACGTCCTCTTTAATACCCCACAGAGTACACACGTCCTCTTTAATACTCCACAGAGTACACACGTCCTCTTTAATACACCGCAGAGTACACACGTCCTCTTTAATACCCCCCAGAGTACACACGTCCTCTTTAATACCCCACAGAGTACACACGTCCTCTTTAATACCCCGCAGAGTACACACGTCCTCTTTAATACCCCCCAGAGTACACACGTCCTCTTTAATATACCCACAGAGTACACACGTCCTCTTTAATACCCCAGAGTACACACGTCCTCTTTAATACCCCAGAGTACACACGTCCTCTTTAATACCCCACAGAGTACACACGTCCTCTTTAATACTCCACAGAGTACACACGTCCTCTTTAATACCCCACAGAGTACACACATCCTCTTTAATACTCCAGAGTACACACGTCCTCTTTAATACCCCACAGAGTACACACGTCCTCTTTAATACCCCAGAGTACACACGTCCTCTTTAATACCCCACAGAGTACACACGTCCTCTTTATACCCCGCAGAGTACACACGTCCTCTTTAATACCCCCAGAGTACACACACGTCCTCTTTAATACCCCACAGAGTACACACGTCCTCTTTAATACCCCAGAGTACACACGTCCTCTTTAATACCCCACAGAGTACACACGTCCTCTTTAATACCCAGCAGAGTACACACGTCCTCTTTAATACCCCGCAGAGTACACACATCCTCTTTAATACCCACACAGAGTACACACTTCCTCTTTTAATACCCCAGAGTACACACGTCCTCTTTAATACCCCCCAGAGTACACACGTCTCTTTAATACCCCCGCAGAGTACACACGTCCTCTTTAATACCCCACAGAGTACACACGTCCTCTTTAATACCCCACAGAGTACACACGTCCTCTTTAATACCCCAGAGTACACACGTCCTCTTTAATACCCCAGAGTACACACGTCCTCTTTAATACCCCACAGAGTACACACGTCCTCTTTAATACCCCGCAGAGTACACACGTCCTCTTTAATACCCCAGAGTACACACGTCCTCTTTAATACCCCAGAGTACACACGTCCTCTTTAATACCCCAGAGTACACACGTCCTCTTTAATACCCCACAGAGTACACACGTCCTCTTTAATACTCCGCAGAGTACACACGTCCTCTTTAATACCCCACAGAGTACACACGTCCTCTTTAATACCCCGCAGAGTACACACGTCCTCTTTAATACCCCAGAGTACACACGTCCTCTTTAATACTCCGCAGAGTACACACGTCCTCTTTAATACCCCAGAGTACACACGTCCTCTTTAATACCCCGCAGAGTACACACGTCCTCTTTAATACCCCGCAGAGTACACACGTCCTCTTTAATACCCCACAGAGTACACACGTCCTCTTTAATACCCCGCAGAGTACACACGTCCTCTTTAATACCCCGCAGAGTACACACGTCCTCTTTAATACCCCGCAGAGTACACACGTCCTCTTTAATACCCCGCAGAGTACACACGTCCTCTTTAATACCCCAGAGTACACACGTCCTCTTTAATACCCCAGAGTACACACGTCCTCTTTAATACCCCACAGAGTACACACGTCCTCTTTAATACCCCGCAGAGTACACACGTCCTCTTTAATACCCCGCAGAGTACACACGTCCTCTTTAATACCCCGCAGAGTACACACGTCCTCTTTATACCCCCAGAGTACACACGTCCTCTTAATACCCCGCAGAGTACACACGTCCTCTTTAATACCCCAGAGTACACACGTCCTCTTTAATACCCGCAGAGTACACACGTCCTCTTTAATACCCCGCAGAGTACACACGTCCTCTTAATACCCCAGAGTACACACGTCCTCTTTAATACCCCAGAGTACACACGTCCTCTTTAATACCCCGCAGAGTACACACACGTCCTCTTTAATACTCCGCAGAGTACACACGTCCTCTTTAATACCCCGCAGAGTACACACGTCCTCTTTAATACCCCCAGAGTACACACGTCCTCTTTAATACCCAGAGTACACACGTCCTCTTTAATACCCCGCAGAGTACACACGTCCTCTTTAATACCCCCACAGAGTACACACGTCCTCTTTAATACCCCGCAGAGTACACACGTCCTCTTTAATACCCCGCAGAGTACACACGTCCTCTTTAATACCCCAGAGTACACACGTCCTCTTTAATACCCCAGAGTACACACGTCCTCTTTAATACCCGCAGAGTACACACGTCCTCTTTAATACCCCAGAGTACACAGTACACACGTCCTCTTTAATACCCCAGAGTACACACGTCCTCTTTAATACCCGCAGAGTACACACGTCCTCTTTAATACCCCCAGAGTACACACGTCCTCTTTAATACCCCGCAGAGTACACACGTCCTCTTAATACCCCAGAGTACACACGTCCTCTTTAATACCCCCAGAGTACACACGTCCTCTTTAATACCCCGCAGAGTACACACGTCCTCTTTAATACCCCCAGAGTACACACGTCCTCTTTAATACCCCGCAGAGTACACACGTCCTCTCTTAATACCCCAGAGTACACACGTCCTCTTTAATACCCCAGAGTACACACGTCCTCTTTAATACCCCCAGAGTACACACGTCCTCTTTAATACCCCGCAGAGTACACACGTCCTCTTTAATACCCCAGAGTACACACGTCCTCTTTAATACCCCCGCAGAGTACACACGTCCTCTTTAATACCCCCCAGAGTACACACGTCCTCTCTTAAATACCCCGCAGAGTACACACGTCCTCTTTAATACCCCGCAGAGTACACACGTCCTCTTTAATACCCCACAGAGTACACACGTCCTCTTTAATACCCCGCAGAGTACACGTCCTCTTTAATACCCCGCAGAGTACACACGTCCTCTTTAATACCCCAGAGTACATACCCCTCAGAGTAGTACACACGTCCTCTTTAATACCCCGCAGAGTACACACGTCCTCTTTAATACCCCGCAGAGTACACACGTCCTCTTAACCCCAGAGTACACACGTCCTCTTTAATACCCCACAGAGTACACACGTCCTCTTTAATCCTCTTTAATACCCCCCCGCAGAGTACCACAGAGTACACACGTCCTCTTTAATACCCCAGAGTACACACGTCCTCTTTAATACACCCAGAGTACACACGTCCTCTTTAATACCCCCCAGAGTACACACGTCCTCTTTAATACCCCCCAGAGTACACACGTCCTCTTTACCCCAGTATCCAACGTCCTCTTTACGTCCTCTTTAATACCCCACCACACGTCCTCTTTAATACCCCAGAGAGTACACACGTCCTCTTTAATACCCCGCAGAGTACACACGTCCTCTTTAATACCCCGCAGAGTACACACGTCCTCTTTAATACCCCACAGAGTACACACGTCCTCTTTAATACCCCACAGAGTACACACGTCCTCTTTAATACCCCAGAGAGTACACACGTCCTCTTAAATACCCCCCAGAGTACACACGTCCTCTTTACCCCCAGAGTACAGAGTACACCCCGCAGAGTACACACGTCCTCTTAATATACCCCAGAGTACACACGTCCTCTTTAATACCCCCAGAGTACACACGTCCTCTTTAATACCCCACAGAGTACACACGTCCTCTTTAATACCCCCGCAGAGTACACACGTCCTCTTTAATACCCCACAGAGTACACACGTCCTCTTTAATACCCCAGAGTACACACGTCCTCTTTTAATACCCCCAGAGTACACACGTCCTAACCCCCCAGAGTACACACGTCCTCTTTAATACTCCACAGAGTACACACGTCCTCTTTAATACCCCACAGAGTACACACGTCCTCTTTAATACTCTAATACACAGAGTACACCGTCCTCTTTAATACCCCACAGAGTACACACGTCCTCTTTAAACCCCAGAGTACACACGTCCTCTTTAATACCCAGAGTACACACGTCCTCTTTAATACCCCCAGAGTACACACGTCCTCTTTAATACCCCGCAGAGTACACACGTCGTCCTCTTTTAATACCCCACAGAGTACACACGTCCTCTTTAATACCCCACAGAGTACACACGTCCTCTTTATACCCCCAATAATACCCCCAGAGTACACACGTCCTCTTTAATACCCCGCATACCCCTCAGAGTACCCACGTACACACCTCTTTAATACCCCGCAGAGTACACACGTCCTCTTTAATACCCCCCAGAGTACACACGTCCTCTTTAATACCCCGCAGAGTACACACGTCCTCTTTATACCCCGCAGAGTACACACGTCCTCTTTAATACCCCAGAGAGTACACACGTCCTCTTTAATACCCCACAGAGTACACACGTCCTCTTTAATACCCCACAGAGTACACACGTCCTCTTTAATACCCCACAGAGTACACACGTCCTCTTTAATACCCCAGAGAGTACACACGTCCTCTTTTAATACCCCAGAGTACACACGTCCTCTTTAATACCCCAGAGTACACACGTCCTCTTTAATACCCCAGAGTACACACGTCCTCTCTTTAATACCCCCCCACAGAGTACACACGTCCTCTTTAATACCCCGCAGAGTACACACGTCCTCTTTAATAATACCCCAGAGTACACACGTCCTCTTTAATACCCCGCAGAGTACACACGTCCTCTTTAATACCCCAGAGAGTACACACGTCCTCTTTAATACCCCAGAGTACACACCGTCCTCTTTAGTACACACGTCCTCGTCCTTTTAATCCCCAGAGTACACACGTCCTCTTTAATACCCCGCCGAGTACACACGTCCTCTTTAATACCCCGCAGAGTACACACGTCCTCTTTAATACCCCAGAGTACACACGTCCTCTTTAATACCCCCCAGAGTACACACGTCCTCTTTAATACCCCGCAGAGTACACACGTCCTCTTTAATACCCCGCAGAGTACACACGTCCCTCTTTAATACCCCGCAGAGTACACACGTCCTCTTTAATACCCCCAGAGTACACACGTCCTCTTTAATACCCCGCAGAGTACACACGTCCTCTTTAATACCCCACAGAGTACACACGTCCTCTTTAATACCCGCAGAGTACACACGTCCTCTTTAATACCCCCGCAGAGTACACACACCTCTCTTAATACCCCGCAGAGTACACACGTCCTCTTAATACCCCAGAGTACACACGTCCTCTTTAATACCCCGCAGAGTACACACGTCCTCTTTAATACCCCGCAGAGTACACACGTCCTCTTTAATACCCCGCAGAGTACACACGTCCTCTTTAATACCCCGCAGAGTACACACGTCCTCTTTAATACTCCGCAGAGTACACACGTCCTCTTTAATACCCCGCAGAGTACACACGTCCTCTTTAATACCCCAGAGTACACACACGTCCTCTTTAATACCCCAGAGTACACACGTCCTCTTTAATACCCCGCAGAGTACACACGTCCTCTTTAATACCCCCCAGAGTACACACGTCCTCTTTAATACCCCGCAGAGTACACACGTCCTCTTTAATACCCCGCAGAGTACACACGTCCTCTTTAATACCCCCAGAGTACACACGTCCTCTTTAATACCCCCAGAGTACACGTCCTCTTTTAATACCCCGCAGAGTACACACGTCCTCTTTAATACCCCAGAGTACACACGTCCTCTTTAATACCCCAGAGTACACACGTCCTCTTTAATACCCCCCAGAGTACACACGTCCTCTTTAATACTCCACAGAGTACACACGTCCTCTTTAATACCCCCAGAGTACACACGTCCTCTTTAATACCCCCGCAGAGTACACACGTCCTTTAATACCCCCCAGAGTACACACGTCCTCTTTAATACCCCGCAGAGTACACACGTCCTCTTTAATACCCCAGAGTACACACGTCCTCTTTAATACCCCGCAGAGTACACACGTCCTCTTTAATACTCCGCAGAGTACACACGTCCTCTTTAATACCCCGCAGAGTACACACGTCCTCTTTAATACCCCGCAGAGTACACACGTCCTCTTTAATACTCCACAGAGTACACACGTCCTCTTTAATACCCCGCAGAGTACACACGTCCTCTTTAATACCCCCAGAGTACACACGTCCTCTTTAATACCCGCAGAGAGTACACACGTCCTCTTTAATACCCCACAGAGTACACACGTCCTCTTTAATACCCCACAGAGTACACACGTCCTCTTTAATACTCCACAGAGTACACACGTCCTCTTTAATACCCCCCAGAGTACACACGTCCTCTTTAATACCCCACAGAGTACACACGTCCTCTTTAATACCCCAGAGTACACACGTCCTCTTTAATACCCCACAGAGTACACACACGTCCTCTTTAATACCCCCCAGAGTACACACGTCCTCTTTAATACCCCGCAGAGTACACACGTCCTCTTTAATACCCCAGAGTACACACGTCCTCTTTAATACCCCCCAGAGTACACACGTCCTCTTTAATACCCCGCAGAGTACACACGTCCTCTTTAATACCCCGCAGAGTACACACGTCCTCTTTAATACCCCGCAGAGTACACACGTCCTCTTTAATACCCGCAGAGTACACACGTCCTCTTTAATACCCACAGAGTACACACGTCCTCTTTAATACCCCACAGAGTACACACACGTCCTCTTTAACCCCCAGAGTACACACGTCCTCTTTAATACCCCACAGAGTACACACGTCCTCTTTAATACCCCAGAGTACACACGTCCTCTTTAATACCCCGCAGAGTACACACGTCCTCTTTAATACCCCACAGAGTACACACGTCCTCTTTAATACTCCACAGAGTACACACGTCCTCTTTAATACCCCCAGAGTACACATGTCCTCTTTAATACCCCGCAGAGTACACACGTCCTCTTTAATACCCCACAGAGTACACACGTCCTCTTTAATACTCCACAGAGTACACACGTCCTCTTTAATACCCCGCAGAGTACACATGTCCTCTTTAATACCCCACAGAGTACACACGTCCTCTTTAATACCCCAGAGTACACACGTCCTCTTTAAGTCCTGCGTTCACATTTTCCACTGGATTAGAGTCACAGTTTAGGTCTTAAGTCAAATCTATAACAACACGACCTGGACCAAACTCTCCACAGAAATGAGCAAAAATACAAATAAAAATGTAAAATGTGTCTTCATCAGAGTCAAAGTCGTCCACAGGGAGGGCATCTGACACAGGGACGTGAGGAGGGAGGGCATCTGACACAGGGACGTGAGGAGGGAGGGCATCTGACACAGAGACGTGAGGAGGGAGGGCATCTGACACAGAGACGTGAGGAGGGGGAGGGCATCTGACACAGAGACGAGAGGAGGGAGGGCATCTGACACAGGGACGTGAGGAGGGAGGGCATCTGACACAGGGACGTGAGGAGGGAGGGCATCTGACACAGGGACGTGAGGAGGGGGAGGGCATCTGACACAGACGTGAGGAGGGAGGGCATCTGACACAGAGACGTGAGGAGGGAGGGCATCTGACACAGGGACGTGAGGAGGGAGGGCATCTGACACAGAGACGTGAGGAGGGAGGGCATCTGACACAGGGACGTGAGGAGGGAGGGCATCTGACACAGAGACGAGAGGAGGGAGGGCATCTGACACAGACGTGAGGAGGGAGGGCATCTGACACAGGGACGTGAGGAGGGAGGGCATCTGACACAGAGACGAGAGGAGGGAGGGCATCTGACACAGACGTGAGGAGGGAGGGCATCTGACACAGGGACGTGAGGAGGGAGGGCATCTGACACAGGGACGTGAGGAGGGAGGGCATCTGACACAGGGACGTGAGGAGGGAGGGCATCTGACACAGGGACGTGAGGAGGGAGGGCATCTGACACAGGGACGTGAGGAGGGAGGGCATCTGAGTTAAAGTTCAGTATTCCCATCTGACGAGCGGCAGGTTGTGTTTGAGGAAGTAGAGTTTTTCGGCGTTCTCGTCTCCGCCTCGCGCCTCGTCTCCGGCGTCTCCGCTCCTCTGTCCCGGGACGGACGCCGGAGGAGCCGACAGCAGACGGCGAGCCAGAGGGGCCAAAAGGTCAAACCTCAGAGTGTTCGCCCGCCACCAGCCCAGAGGGTCCCCCAACTTCCTGTAACACAACCACCAATATACCACAGGGTTTAGAGAGGTATGACTGCAGAGCTACACGAGACCTGGTTTAGACCTGGGTTAGTCCTGGTTTAGACCTGGTTTAGTCCTGGTTTAGTCCTGGTTTAGTCCTGGTTTAGACCTGGTTTAGACCTGGTTTAGACCTGGTTTAGACCTGGTTTAATCCTGTTTTAGTCCTGGTTAGACCTGGGTTTAGACTGGTTTAGACCTGGTTTAGACCTGTTTCAGTCCTGGTTCAGTCCTGGTTTAGTCCCTGGTTTAGACCTGGTTTAGTCCTGGTTAAGACCTGGTTCAGTCCTGGTTTAGTCCTGGTTTAGTCCTGGTTTAGACCTGGTTTAGACCTGGTTCAGTCCTGGTTTAGTCCTGGTTTAGTCCTGGTTCAGTCCTGGTTTAGTCCTGGTTTAGTCCTGGTTCAGTCCTGGTTTAGTCCTGGTTTAGTCCTGGTTTAGTCCTGGTTTAGTCCTGGTTTAGTCCTGGTTTAGTCCTGGTTTAGTCCCGGTTCCCTGGTTTAGTCCTGGTTTAGACCTGTTTAGTCCTGGTTTAGTCCTGGTTTAGTCCTGGTTTAGGTCCTGGTTCAGTCCCTGTTCAGTCCCCGCTGTAGTCCTGGTTTAGTCCTGGTTTAGTCCTGCTGTAGTCCTGGTTTAGACCTGGTTCAGTCCTGGTTTAGTCCCGCTGTAGTCCTGGTTTAGTCCTGGTTTAGTCCTGGTTCAGTCCCGCTGTAGTCCTGGTTTAGTCCTGGTTTAGTCCCGCTGTAGTCCCGCTGTAGTCCTGGTGGTTCTAGTCCCTGGTTTAGTCCTGGTTTAGTCCTGGTTTAGTCCCGCTGGTAGTCCTGGTTTAGTCCCGCTGTAGTCCTGGTTAGTCCTGGTTTAGTAGTCCTGGTTTAGTCCTGGTTCAGTCCCGCTGTAGTCCTGGGTTTAGTCCTGGTGTCAGTCCCGCTGTAGTCCTGGTTAGTCCTGGTTTAGTCCTGTTCTCCCGCTGTAGTTTAGTCCTGGTTTAGTCCTGGTTTAGTCCTGGTTCAGTCCGCTGTAGTCCTGGTTTAGTCCTGGTTTAGTCCTGGTTTAGTCCTGGTTTAGTCCCCGCTGTAGTCCTGGTTTAGTCCTGGTCCCGCTGTAGTCCTGGTTGTAGTCCCGCTGTAGTCCTGGTTTAGTTCTGGGGTAGTCCTGGTGTTTAAGTCTCCTGGTTCAGTCCCGCTGTAGTCTGGTTTAGTCCCTGGTTCCATCCGGTTTAGTCTGGGTTTCCCGGTGTCAGTCCCGCTTTAGTCACTGGTTTAGTCCTGGTTCAGTCCCGTGTAGTCCTGGTTTAGTCCTGGTTCAGTCCCGGTTAGCTCGTAGTCCTAGTCCTGGTTTAGTCCCGCTGTATTCCTGGCTTGTAGTCCTGGTTCAGTCCCGCTGTAGTCCTGTTTGCTATAGTGGGACGTAGTCCTGTAGTCAGTCCCGCTGTAGTCCTGGTTTAGTCCCGCTGTAGTCCCGCTGTAGTCCTGGTTCAGTCCCGTAGTCCGCTGTAGTCCCGCTGGTTTAGTAGTCCTGGTTCAGTCCCGCTGTAGTCCTGGTTAGTCCTGGTTCAGTCCCACTGCTGTAGTCCTGGTTCAGTCCCGCTTGTAGTCCTGTGCGTAGTTTAGTCCTGGTGTGGTTCCTGTCCCCGCTGTAGTCCTGTTTAGTCCTGGTTTAGTCCGGTTTAGTGGTTCAGTCCCGCTGTAGTCCTGGTTTAGTCCTGGTTTAGTCCTGGTTTAGTCCTGGTTCAAGTCCCGCTGTAGTCCTGGTTTAGACCTGGTCAGAGTCCCGCTGTAGTCCTGGTTTAGTCGGGGGGTTTAGCTTGTTCAGTCCCGCTGTAGTCCTGGTTTAGTTTCTGGGGTAGGAGGTCCTGGTTTCAGTCCCGCTGTAGTCCGTTCAGTTTAGCTGTAGTCCGCTGTATCCTGGTTTAGACCTGGTTCAGTCCCGCTGTAGTCCTGGTTTAGTCCTGGTTTAGTCCCGCTGTAGTCCTGGTTTAGTCCCGCTGTAGTCCCGCTGTAGTCCTGGTTTAGTCCCGCTGTAGTCCCGCTGTAGTCCTGGTTCAGTCCCGCTGTAGTCCTGGTTCAGTCCTGGTTGTAGTCCCGCTGTAGTGTTAGTCCTGCTTATTTAGTCCCGCTGTAAGTCCCGCTGTAGTCCCGTAGTCCTGGTTTAGTTCTGGGGTAGTACCGGTCTATCAGCGGCTCGTTCAGGTACTGCTCCAGTTGTCCTGACAGCTCTGGACTCCTGTGTTCTTGAGGAGCTTGACCCAAGAGACTCGCAAAGATCTGCTCCACCAGACCAGCTCCACCTGGTCTGACCTCGTCCTCCTCCTGTTTACACACCTGAACACACATCACACACACACTTTAATATTCTGTGACATCTCCAACGCTCAAAACGCTCTGCTCCACCTTGTGATGTCATCAAGTGGTAGTTTTCAAGTGAACAGCTCCTTTTACCTTTAGTTCAGTAGTAGATTGGAAAGTCCAGATTGACTGAAATGATCCAAACGATTCTAGAAATGAAGGTGTGTGGAGTTTAAAAACACAGTGGAGCACTTCCTGTATCACCACATGATGACATCACAATGTGGAACAGAGTGTTTTCAGTCTAAATCTGCAGGTTTGTGTGTTAAACATGTGAGAATGAAACAAAACACAGCTCCAGGTCTGTGTGTGAGGAGGAGACATCAGAGCAGTGCATTGTGGGCCGTTTAAGTTATTTCTTCCCGTTTCCTGCTCTAAAATGGAGCAAAGGATCATGGTCTTTGTAGTTGTTTGTTTGAGCTCGTCATTAGATCAATAAGAGATTTTTATGATCACGTCAGTCCTACCTGTTTACTCCCCGCCTCCTCTGCTCCTCCTGCTCCTCCTCCCTCCTCCTCTTCGTCCTTCAGGGCCAAACACGCCGCGTGCTCCTCGCTCAGCCACTTGGGGGCGTTGTTGAGCGCATCTCCAGACAGCACGTTGCACTTGTATCGCGGGTCGAGGAGCGTTGCCAGAACCAGGATCTTCTTCTCCTCCAGTTTGGCGAACCTCCAATGAGACAAAAACATGTTCATCACACAAACCCTGTTCTTCTCTCAGACTGAAAATACTCTGCTCCACCTGGTGATGTCATCATGTGGTGATACAGGAAGTGCTCCACTGTGTTTTTAAACTCCACAAACCTTCACTAGAATCATTTGGTTCACTTAAGACCTGGAGTTGCCACTTATCTCGACTGAACTAAAGGTAAAAGGAGCTGTTAACTTGAAAACTACCACTTGATGACATCACAAGGTGGAACAGAGGATTTTGAGCTTTGGAGATGTTACAGACGAATAATAAAGTGTGACTCAATGAATGAAACCTCCTCACTTTAAAAAGTTGAATCAATGGACTTGTTTTTAAGTTGTTCTCACAAGATGGCCGCCACATTTAACACACACCGGCACATTTAAGCCTTATAATACTGATACTTTGCAGCTGATGTCATCAACGTTCTCTGGGTCTGTGATGCTAACTGGAGGCACTGCTCCGTCTGATGCTCTAGGCTTTAATCTGAGTTTTGTCTTAACCATAAAGAGCCGACTTATCTGGACTACAACAGGTGATTTGTGCTGTTAAACAAGTCCTTCTCAAATAACATTACACTCACATGCTAGATAGCATTAGCATTAGCATTAGCATTAGCATTAGCGTTTTGTGTAAAATCAAACTCTTAAACAGGACCATGAGCTCGGACTGACCACAGGCTCCTGAAAATTAGCTCTTTAAATCCATTTTGTATTTTTTCTTGAGTTTCAGACAGTCTAAAACCTGTCTGCGTTTGCTAATGTGTGCGTCGTGTCACCACGGCAACTGCTGAACCTTCCACCCTAGACATACATGTAGAACGCCATTAGCGCGATGTCACTGTAAAGTATCAGTATCGTGCGGTTGCGTACCTCTGCTCCAAACCACGCAGCATGGTCTGGCGCAGAGTGGCAGTGCCCCTAGTGGCCGCACACTCCGCCTGCAGGATCATTTTGAGGACAGAGACACTCGGGATGACGCAGGACAGAGACGACGAGCTGGTGCAAATGTCTCTGGACACTTCCTCAAACGGCGACAGCGTTTCAACGATACTTTTTATCAACTCCCACTCCTCGTTCGTCGGCAGAGCAAAGTGTCCGTACTTTTGAGCGTAACTCGTGAGCGATCTCTTTTGCTCTTGTGTACGCCTCAACATCTGGAGCGTCGAAATCCACCGCGACGCATCGTCCAGGACCATGACATTCTGAGGAACGTTGAGCTCTACCTGGATCACTTTGAGCCGCTGTTTCGCTAGTATCGAATGCTGAAAATGCCGGGCGCACGCTCTGATTTTGGCGATGACATCTTTGACGTCTTGCTGGCTGTTGATTCCTTCCACGATGACGTTTTGGAGCGAATGCGCCGCACAGCTCAACCCCGGCACCTCCACCAGTCTTTGCTCCTCGGAAACGTCGGCGCCGCAGTCTCGAAGCACCAAAAACACCCTCGTCTGGTTGATGCTCCAGTACTTCAGCAGCGGGAGGAAGAACTGGTGGATGTAGCTAACCGTGTTAGCGTCCGTCATGGCTTTGACGTGTAGAACTAACTGCCGTCGCTCCCACTTGTCGTCGATAAAGTGGCAGGTTAAACTCATCATGGACTCCGCTCCTCCGGGGGCGCTGTCGGCCGTGAACGACAGAAACGGCTCCCTCGTTCCTTTCGGTGAGATAAGCGCTCGGACGCAGCTCTGAACTTTCTTGTAGAGGTTCTCCAGCAGGTCAGAGCGGTAAAATCGTTCACTTTTCACGGTGTATTTTGGTTCTAACGCCGCGATCAGACGTTTGAACCCTCTCCCCGACACTACGGTGAACGGCTGCTCGTCGGTCGCGCACATTTCCGCGATCAGTTTGTCGATTTTCTTAGATTTCAGCTCCGTATCTTTCCACTTATCGGACCGCGGCTCTTTGGGGACGATTTGAGCGATGATGTTCTGGGTCGTAGATGCGTCCGCGGCTCGGCTCAGCTCCTCCTTGCTCCTCTTGGCCTCCCGGAACACTTCGGAGTGGTGGTTTTCCAGATGCTTCCATAGGTTTGTGGTGTTCTTGTTCCTGCCGGCGGTGGCGCCCATGCTCACCGTCTGCTCGCAGTGGGCGCACTTCCCTCGGCCCGGGATCGGCTCGGTGAAGTGGAGCCACAAAGGGTTGAACAGCTTTTTGGGCATTTTCTGCAAAACAAGAAAAAAAGTGAAACTCAACGGCGGCTCATCGTGTCAGTGGTGCCGACACGATGGTAAAACGTCAAACTTGAGTCCGATACTAAGGAACAGACTCGATACCGATACCACGATGAGAATAAAACGCTCTTTCTTCAGACTTTAGCCATGTCTCAGTTCGTCGGTTTCACATTTCGTCGGCTGCACTTGAAGGACACGACTGCAGCCGACAAATGTGCCGTGAGTTTCCATCGTTTCCATGGAGATCGGCCGTGAACGAAGCCTCTGAGCAGACTTCGCACACTACTATTTCCCATCATGCACCGCGCGTCACTTCTTCCACAGGAGAAACAAGGTATATATTCTTAAAGTTATGTAATACTCGCTACAACTGCGAAAAAGTCACCTTATATTTGTCTGTTTTTATTCAAAGAGAAAGATTAATTCATTACATCATTCAACCTAAACAGAAATAAACTGCGACGGCGACACCTCGACTCTTCTTCTATGAAATAATAAAGGATTAAAATAAAAGTGTCATAATTCGGAGTCCGTTTTACACCTTTAGGTCACGAGTCAGCGGTCATCACGGTTGCTAGGCGACGTAACGTAATCGATTCAAGCGGTACTTCGAAGTGTGCGACCGCTGAACTGTGTCTTATTCCTGTTGAGTTTTAGTTTGTTAGTTTCAGTATCGATTAGTGTCTGATTTTCGATACTTGTTTAATAGATACTTGTTTAATTACAGCCTCACTTCCTACAGTCTGTCCCAGGGCAGCTGTGGCCTCAGTGAGTGAATCCTGTACAAATCCAACACACTATTATCAAATATCAAAGTGATTATTTGAATGATTATTACATTTATTTGACATAGTTTCCTTGTACTTTTTACAGTATAAACAGTAGATTCTGCATGAGCTCCCCCTGCAGGTCGAGTCCTGTGAGCGCAGTTTGGCTCAGACACATAAGTAATAAGTAACAGTAATAGTAACTAAGTAATAGTTTTGAGACCATTTGCCCCACCCCCTTTTTAATCGACCAATCAAACGGCAGCACATGTCCACTATAAACACCACACTGTGTACTTTAGGAGTAATAGTATTTATCTATGTAGCAGTACTTTTATTACATGTATTCAGAGTACTCACGCAGTACTTTTATTACAAGTATTCAGAGTACTCACGCAGTACTTTTATTACAAGTATTCAGAGTACTCACGCAGTACTTTTATTACAAGTATTCAGAGTACTCTCACAGTACTTGTATTACTTGTATTCAGAGTACTCTCACAGTACTTGTATTACTTGTATTCAGAGTACTCACACAGTACTTGTATTACTTGTATTCAGAGTACTCACACAGTACTTGTATTAGAAGTATTCAGAGTACTCCTCCTCCTGTGACGTCGGCACGCTGCGTGGCCTCTGCGTGCTGACGTCACGTGTTGCTGTAGTATCGATTCTCGTGGCTCCCCGGCTCCGGCTCAGGTGGAGGTGCTGGAGCGGCTCTGGTGAAGAGTTTTCTCCTGATCAGAGACAGAAGCTCGTGTTTGTGTCAAATCTTAACCCGCCTCCTGTAAAACCTGTGTCTGTTTGTCTCTGAACGTCACATTTCCTCAAACGCTTCAACTCTTCAGTTTAAATGTTTAAAACGAGCCACAAACCCGCGCCTCCGCTGCACTGCCTCAGGAAACCGCACATTTATCCCCACAATCCGCAATAAACGTACCTTTGTGCGTAACTTTGTCCCGTGTTTGTGTCTGCGCCGTTTCCTGCGCGGGTCCTTCCGTCACGTGGCGCCCAAACATCTGCCTGAGCAAAAATCGGCCGATAACACAACGCCACACAAAGGCGAAAATCGGCTCCATAATCTCACTGTCCGCGCGTATCTGAAGCGTGACAGCGCGTTTGAAGACATCCATCATCAGACCACAGCGCCCCCTGCCGGAGAACAGCGAGAAGAGCAGGTTTAAGAGAGTTTATGAGACGGAGAAAGAGAGGGTTCTCCTCACGTGCACGAGCATACAGTCTCACGTGCACGAGCATACCCCTCACGAGCACACACCCTCACGTGCACTAGCACACACCCTCACGTGCACGAGCACACACACATCATTTATTTGTGTTTTTACTTTTGTGAAGCTCTTTAAATGTGTTTTATTACAACAGAAAAGTACAAAGACAAGAAGATTTAAACAAATATTAAGTATAAAAATATATATGACTAGATTTGGGTAGTACTCAGATACATATTTAGCCAGTTACATATTTACTCAGTTACATATTTACTCGGATACATATTTACTCGGATACATATTTACTCGGATACATATTTACTCGGATACATATTTACTCAGATACATATTTACCCAGTTACATATTTACTCAGTTACATATTTACTCAGATACATATTTACTCGGATACATATTTACTCAGATACATATTTACTCAGATACATATTTACTCAGATACATATTTACTCGGATACATATTTACTCAGTTACATATTTACTCAGATACATATTTACTCAGATACATATTTACTCAGATACATATTTACTCGGATACATATTTACTCAGTTACATATTTACTCAGTTACATATTTACTCAATTACATATTTACTCAGTTACATATTTACTCAGATACATATTTACTCAGTTACATATTTACTCAGTTACATATTTACTCAGTTATATATTTACTCAGATACATATTTACTCAGATACATATTTACTCGGATACATATTTACTCAGATACATATTTACTCGGATACATATTTACTCAGTTACATATTTACTCGGATACATATTTACTCGGATAAATATTTACTCGGATACATATTTACTCAGATTCATATTTACTCGGATACATATTTACTCAGATACATATTTACTCAGTTACATATTTACTCAGTTACATATTTACTCGGATACATATTTACTCGGATACATATTTACTCAGATACATATTTAGTTACATATTTACTCAGTTACATATTTACTCAGATACATATTTACTCAGATACATATTTACTCAGTTACATATTTACTCAGTACATATATTTACTCAGATACATATTTACTCGGATACATATTTACTCAGATACATATTTACTCGGACACATATTTTACTCAGTTACATATTTACTCAGTTACATATTTACTCGGATACATATTTACTCGGATTCATATTTACTCGGATACATATTTACTCGGATACATATTTACTCGGATACTATTTACTCGGATACATATTTACTCGGACACATATTTACTCGGATACATATTTACACGGATACATATTTACTCGGACTCATATTTACTCGGATACATATTTACTCGGATACATATTTACTCGGATTCATATTTACTCGGATACATATTTACTCGGATACATATTTACTCGGACACATATTTACTCGGATACATATTTACTCGGATACATATTTACTCGGACACATATTTACTCGGATACATATTTACTCGGATACATATTTACTCGGATTTACACATATTTACTCGGATACATATTTACTCGGATACATATTTACTCGGATACATATTTACTCAGATACATATTTACTCAGTTACATATTTACTCAGATACATATTTACTCGGATACATATTTACTCAGATACATATTTACTCGGATAAATATTTACTCGGATACATATTTACTCAGATACATATTTACTCAGTTACATATTTACTCGGATACATATTTACTCGGATAAATATTTACTCGGATACATATTTACTCAGATTCATATTTACTCGGATACATATTTACTCAGATACATATTTACTCAGTTACATATTTACTCAGTTACATATTTACTCGGATACATATTTACTCGGATACATATTTACTCAGATACATATTTAGTTACATATTTACTCAGTTATATATTTACTCAGATACATATTTACTCAGATACATATTTACTCAGTTACATATTTACTCAGATACATATTTACTCGGATACATATTTACTCGGATACATATTTACTCAGATACATATTTACTCGGACACATATTTACTCAGTTACATATTTACTCAGTTACATATTTACTCGGATACATATTTACTCGGATACATATTTACTCGGATACATATTTACTCGGATACATATTTACTCGGATACATATTTACTCGGATTCATATTTACTCGGATACATATTTACTCGGATACATATTTACTCGGACACATATTTACTCGGATACATATTTACTCGGATACATATTTACTCGGACTCATATTTACTCGGATACATATTTACTCGGATACATATTTACTCGGATACATATTTACTCGGATTCATATTTACTCGGATACATATTTACTCGGACACATATTTACTCGGATACATATTTACTCGGATACATATTTACTCAGACACATATTACTCGGATACATATTTACTCGGACACATATTTACTCAGTTACATATTTACTCAGTTACATATTTACTCGGATACATATTTACTCGGATCATATTTACTCGGATACATATTTACTCGGATACATATTTACTCGGATTCATATTTACTCGGATACATATTTACTCAGATACATATTTACTCGGACACATATTTACTCGGTTACATATTTACTCAGTTACATATTTACTCGGATACATATTTACTCGGATACATATTTACTCGGATACATATTTACTCGGATTCATATTTACTCGGATACATATTTACTCGGACACATATTTACTCGGATACATATTTACTCGGACACATATTTACTCGGATACATATTTACTCGGATACATATTTACTCGGATACATATTTACTCGGATACATATTTACTCGGATTCATATTTACTCAGATACATATTACTCAGTTACATATTTACTCGGATACATATTTACTCGGATAAATATTTACTCGGATACATATTTACTCAGATTCATATTTACTCGGATACATATTTACTCAGATACATATTTACTCAGTTACATATTTACTCAGTTACATATTTACTCGGATACATATTTACTCGGATACATATTTACTCAGATACATATTTACTCAGTTTATATTTTACTCAGATACATATTTACTCAGATACATATTTACTCAGTTACATATTTACTCAGATACATATTTACTCGGATACATATTTACTCGGACACATATTTACTCAGTTACATATTTACTCAGTTACATATTTACTCGGATTCATATTTACTCGGATACATATTTACTCGGATTCATATTTACTCGGATACATATTTACTCGGATACATATTTACTCGGATACATATTTACGCGGATACATATTTACTCGGACACATATTTACTCGGACATATTTACTCGGATACATATTTACTCGGACACATATTTACTCGGATACATATTTACTCGGATCATATTTACTCGGATACATATTTACTCGGATACATATTTACTCGGACACATATTTACTCGGATACATATTTACTCGGATACATATTTACTCGGATACTCGGACACATATTTACTCAGATACATATTTACTCGGACACATATTTACTCGGATACATATTTACTCGGATACATATTTACTCGGACACATATTTACTCGGATTCATATTTACTCGGACACATATTTACTCGGATACATATTTACTCGGATTCATATTTACTCGGATACATATTTACTCGGATTCATATTTACTCGGATACATATTTACTCGGATTCATATTTACTCGGATACATATTTACTCGGACACATATTTACTCAGTTACATATTTACTCGGATACATATTTACTCGGATACATATTTACTCGGATTCATATTTACTCGGATACATATTTACTCGGATACATATTTACTCGGATTCATATTTACTCGGATACATATTTACTCAGATACATATTTACTCGGACACATATTTACTCGGTTACATATTTACTCAGTTACATATTTACTCGGATACATATTTACTCGGATACATATTTACTCGGATACATATTTACTCGGATTCATATTTACTCGGATACATATTTACTCGGAACACATATTTACTCGGATACATATTTTACTCGGGGACACATATTTACTCGGATACATATTTACTCGGATACATATTTACTTTTCCTTACATTTCACTTGAGTCTGTCTGATTTAGTTTGGATCTGATTTTGTTGTTTGAAAACTCCACATTTTGCGTTTTATTTTAATGTTTTTCCTTCAGATTCACATTAATGTCCCGACTCTTACTCTAAGTTACTCAAGTACTTTTCTCAAATACTTTTTTCTCCTGGAGCACTACTTTGTACTTGTACTGGAGTAACATGACTCTCGCGTGACTGAAGCTCCCGTCTGCTCGGCCCTCTGGACGTGACACAGGTGGAGCCTAAATCAGACCTAAAGGTCAAAGGTCAAAGGTCAAAGGTCACTGTTATGAGGTTTTTCTTTGACTTATTTTAATTCCACTGGTTTATTTATTGTCACTTGTTTACTGTATTGTTTTAAAGCTGCTCTGTGTCACATTTCTCACAGAGGGTTCATGACCTGCTTGTTTCCATGGAGATGTCAGAATGTTCCACAGTGTTCTGCACATGTCTGTACAGATCTGAAGAGGCAGATGTTTTTACTCAGAGGCGGGAGGTTTAGTTTTTTGTGTGATGTCGGCTCATGAATGTCACGTTTACACAGGTCTGTTGATACTTTACAGTGACATCACGCTGGGGGGGTTCTACCTGTGTGTCTGTGGCAGAATGTTCAGCAGTTACCGTGGAGACACAAAGCTCACGTTAGCAAACACAGCCACAAAAAGATTTAAGATCGTTGGAAAACTCATGAAAAAATACTAATTGGGTTTAAAAAGAGTGACTCACTGAAAAACTGTTGGCTAATGCTAATGCTAATGCTAATGCTAATGCTTGTGACTGTAATGTTATTTGAGAGGGACTAGTTTAACAGCACAAATCACATGTTGTAGTTCTGATAAGTCAGATCTTTATGGTCAGATTATGTTAAAACAAAACTCAGATTAAAGTCTAACAGAGCCTGAGACAGAACAGTGCCTCCAGTTAGCATCACAGCCCCAGGGAATGTTAACGACATCAGCAGCAAAGTATGAGCTGATTTGTGCTGTCAAACAAGTCCCTCTCACATAACATTACGGTCACAAGCTGGCATTAGCATTAGCATTAGCATTAGCATTAGCATCAGCATTAGCATTAGCCAACAGTTTTTCACTCTCACCTTTTTGTGTAAAATCAAACTACCATGAGCTCGGACTGACCACAGGCTCCTGAACATGAGCTCTTTGTGTGTGTGTGTTTGCTCATGTGCACACCGTGTCTCCATGGCAACTGCTGAACATTCCTCCATAGACTGACATGCAGGCTCCCCTTGTTTTCTAAATGTTCTGTTTTTTTTTCTCCTCGTCCAGCCCGGTGCGTCCCGCGGTGCCATAACGGAGCCGTGTGCCGCGCTCCCGACCGCTGCGTGTGCCGGACGGGTTTCCACGGCGACCGGTGCCAGTTCTCCACGGTAACCGTCCTGTACGCGGCGACGTCATCCAAGTCTCCTCCGTCCGACCAGGGCCGAGCGGTCAGGACGGTCCAGGTGGTCATCGGACAGACGGAGGATCGACAGGACAACACCAGCCCAGGGTTTGTGCAGAGAAACACTAGAACTGCACTTCAGTACATGGCGGTCTATGGTGGGATGTTCAGCCGTTTCCATGGAGACACATTAGCAAACACAAACACTAAAAGATGTGTAAAAACTCAAAAAATAAATACAAAAGTGGTTTAAAGAGCACATGTTCAGGAGTCTGAGTGTTAATGGACAAAAAAGTGAGAGCTAATGCTAATGCTAATGCTAATGCTAATGCTAATGCTAGCGTGTGACTGTCATGTTATTTGAGAGGAACATGTTTAACAGCACAGATCTCCTGTTGTAGTTCAGATAAGTCAGATCTTTATGGTCAGATTGTCTTAAAACAAAACTCAGATTAAAGTCTAACAGAGCCTCAGACAGAGCAGTGCCTCCAGTTAGCATCACAGCACCAGAGAATGAGGGACACTTTGATGTTTTAGACCATAATCTGAGAACATGTGTCCTAATAACACATCCTTTGTTTTTCAGTCTGACTTTAACAGAGAAAGAAAATGAGTCTGAGCTGAATCTGACTGAAGCTGTCGAGGAGGAGCAGGAGGAGCAGGAGGAGGAGCAGGGGGAGGAGCAGGAGGAGCAGGAGGAGGAGCAGGAGCAGAGGGAAGAGCAGAAGGAGGAGCAGGAGGAGCAGGAGGGGAAGCAGAGGGGAGGAGAGCAGGAGGAAGAGCAGGGGGAAGAGCAGAAGGAGGAGGAGGAGGAGGAGCAGGAGGAGCAGAAGGAGGAGCAGGAGGAGGAGCAGAAGGAGGAGCAGGAAGAGCAGGAGGAGGAGCAGGAGGAGCAGGAGGAGCAGGAGGAGGTGGCAGCTCACAGGTTTGGCAGAAAACACAAACATTTTCTGAAAATGTGCAGCTCTGATTTTGTGAATGAACCAGTTTGTGTCTTTACCCCAGAACTCAACCCCCACAGGTCCAACGCCGAGTACTACTGATACTACTGCTACTACTACTACTGCTACTACTGCTACTGCTACTGCTACTACTACTGCTACTACTACTGCTGATACAACTACTGATACTACTATAATGCCAAATACTACTGATACTACAGCTACTACAACTATTCCTGTTATTGATACTACTACAACAGCTACTACTACTGCTACTACAGCGAGTACTCCAGATACTACTGCTGCTCCTCCTGCCCCGGCTGCGGCTGCACAGGTGCATGATGGGAGGCCAGAGGACAATGAGCTGGTAAAGTCTGTGGAGAAGAAGAAAGCAGCTCTGAGGTAAAAACATCTGAAGTTAATACGACTCTGAATGAAAAAAAGTTTGAGGTGTGATATTTTTGATGTTTTTACATAAATTACCACGATTTAAACAACTTCATGACACTGATGTAACAGATATGTCTTTAATCTGACAAAATAGACTAAAAAAAAGCAAGTTTTTTCATTTTGGTCAAGTTTACTGCAGTAAAAACACAGACAAACTGAGCAGGCTCCACCTGAGTGTGGCCCTGAAGGAGGAGCGCCCCCTGCTGTTGGACAATAGTATTTAAAACAGACAGAGGCAGATCAAATGAAGAGAGTTAAAATACAGATTTATGTTGTAATCACTGACTAACCCGCCGCCGCCGCGCTCCAGGGTTTCACTTTTGACTTTTACTGTTTCAAAGTAGAATGTGATGCACAGGAGCACTGCCCCCATGTGGCAGAGCGACGCCATCACACCCCACAGTCTGTGACTCCCACATTTTGATGTTTGGTGTTTTGTCTTTTGTGAAATAGAAAGAACTCGTCTAAAGAGGATTTATGTGTTTTATGGTTTGTTTGGGCAATACTCATCCAGAGGTCAGAGGTCAGAGGGGTCAGAGGGGTCAGAGGGGTCAGAGGTCACAGGGGTCAGGTGCAGAGTGTGGGAAGACACTGCCATTTGTCTTTCTGTAATGTCACTGAGAGACCAACTGTGACGATGAGGAGATACGAATTAGTCCTGGTTTAGTCCTGGTTTAGTCCTGGTTTAGTCCTGGTTTAGTCCTGGTTTAGTCCAGGTTTAGTCCTGGTTTAGTCCTGGTTTAGTCTAGGTTTAGTCCTGGTTTAGTCCTGGTTTAGTCCTGGTTCAGTCCAGGTTTAGTCCTGGTTTAGTCCTTGTTTAGTCCTGATTTAGTCCTGGTTTAGTCCTGGTTTAGTTCTGGTTTAGTTCTGGTTTAGTCCTGATTCAGTCCAGGTTTAGTCCTGATTCAGTCCAGGTTTAGTCCTGGTTTAGTCCTGGTTTAGTCCTGATTCAGTCCAGGTTTAGTCCTGGTTTAGACCTGGTTTAGTCCAGGTTTAGTCCTGGTTTAGAACTGGTTTAGTCCTGGTTCAGTCCAGGTTTAGTCCTGGTTTAGTCCTGGTTTAGTCCAGGTTTAGTCCTGGTTTAGTCCTGGATTAGTCCTGGTTTAGTCCTGGTTCAGTCCAGGTTTAGTCCTGGTTTAGTCCTGGTTCAGTCCTGGTTCAGTCGTGGTTTAGACCTGGTTCAGTCCTGGTTTAGTCCTGGTTTAGTCCTGGTTTAGTTCTGGTTTAGTCCTGGTTCAGTCCTGGTTCAGTCCTGGTTTAGTCCTGATTCAGTCCTGGTTTAGTCCTGATTCAGTCCAGGTTTAGTCCTGGTTTAGTCCTGATTCAGTCCAGGTTTAGTCCAGGTTTAGTCCTGGTTTAGTACTGATTCAGTCCTGGTTTAGTCCTGGTTTAGTCCTGATTCAGTCCAGGTTTAGTCCAGGTTTAGTCCTGGTTTAGTCCTGATTCAGTCCTGGTTTAGACCTGGTTTAGACCTGGTTTAGTCCTGATTCAGTCCAGGTTTAGTCCTGGTTTAGTCCAGGTTTAGTCCTGGTTTAGTCCTGATTCAGTCCAGGTTTAGTCCTGGTTTAGTCCTGATTCAGTCCAGGTTTAGTCCAGGTTCAGTCCTGGTTTAGTACTGATTCAGTCCTGGTTTAGTCCTAGTTTAGTCCTGATTCAGTCCAGATTTAGTCCAGGTTTAGTCCTGGTTTAGTCCTGGTTCAGTCCTGGTTTAGACCTGGTTTAGACCTGGTTTAGTCCTGATTCAGTCCAGATTTAGTCCAGGTTTAGTCCTGGTTTAGTCCTGGTTCAGTCCTGGTTTAGACCTGGTTAAGACCTGGTTTAGTCCTGATTCAGTCCTGGTTTAGTCCTGGTTTAGTACTGATTCAGTACTGGTTTAGTCCTGGTTTAGTCCTGGTTTAGTCCTGGTTCAGTCCAGGTTCAGTCCTGGTTTAGACCTGGTTTAATCCTGGTTCAGTCCTGGTTTAGTCCTGGTCCAGGTTCAGTCCTGGTTTAGTCCTGGTTTAGTCCTGGTTTAGTCCAGGTTCAGTCCTGGTTTAGTCCAGGTTCAGTCCTGGTTTAGACCTGTTTGTTCTGTTGTGTTCTGTACATGTGTGTTCTCTGTGTGTCCTCTGGGGGGCGCTGGTACAGTTCATATTGTTCTTACATAGACAGAGTCCTGTGCCTCTGTGTGTCTGTGCAGGATTAGACCCTCTGTAGACACAGGGAGGGCATCTGACTCACAGGGAGTTACCTCAGCGTCTGCCACGTCTGCTGCTCGTGTCCAACCAGGAAGTAAAACTATAAACTTCAACAAAGAGACAAAACTGGAAAAGAATTGTCTCATTTTTAGTCAAATCTTAAAGCTCCAGTATCACATAAACTGATAATACAAAATATAATCCTCAAAAACAGACCTGGAGTCATGTTTTTGTTTGAGTCACACTTTATTATTAGTCTGTAACATCTACAAAGCTCAAAATGCGACGATCCACCTTGTGATGTCATCAAGTGGTAGTTTTCAAGTTCACAGCTCCTTTTACCTTTAGTTCAGTCGAGATAAGTGGCAAGTCCAGAGCTGAAATGATCCAGATGATTCTAGTGAAGGTGGAGTTTAAAAACACAGTGGAGCACTTCCTGTATCACCACATGATGACATCACAAGGTGGAACAGAGTGTATTTGCCTCATATGGCCCTTTAATCCTCGTGCGTGCTGAACCTGTCTCCTGCACTTTAAACTGACTCTTGTTTTTGAAAATATTTCTCAAGTGGAATCACTGTATTTGCCATAAAAGTTGCACAACAGCGTCCGTCATTCCCCTGTGGTCCTGTGGGGGCGCTGTGCTGCGGGGGGGCGCCTCGCTCCAGGCGTCTCTGTGTCTCTGGACAAAGACAACGTTATGTGTCTGTCACTATCACAGGAACAACAGCCCCCCGCACAGAGCCAGGGGCCAGAGCCAGGGGCCAGAGCCAGGGGCCAGAGCCAGGGGCCAGAGCCAGGGGCCAGAGCCAGGGGCCAGACTCTGGGGCCAGACTCTGGGGCTCAGTCTGCACATGTGGGGCTGTGTCAGATGCCCTCCCACTGTGGCTGGATAAATATAAAAACAGTGACAGAATGAAGCGTGTCATTGATAGAAACGAACAGGGAGTTTTAGTTATATTTTTGGTATCGGTAACACAGATACAAAGAGAACATGCAAACACATCCACACAGACACAGAGAGAACACACAAACACATCCACACAGACACAGACAGAACATGCAAACACATCCACACAGACACAGAGAGAACACACAAACACATCCACACAGACACAGAGAGAACACGCAAACACATCCACACAGACACAGGGAGAACATGCAAACACAGACACACAGGCACAGACAGAACATGCAAACACAGACACACACACACACACACACACAGAGAGAACACACAAACACAGACACACAGACACAAAGAGAACATGCAAACACAGACACACACACAGAGAGAACATGCAAACACATCCACACAGGCACAGAGAGAACATGCAAACACAGACACAGAGAGAACATGCAAACACATCCACACAGACACAGAGAGAACATGCAAACACAAACATACAGGCACAGACAGAACACACAAACACAGACACACAGACACAGAGAGAACTTGCAAACTCGACACAGAGGCCCGGGACTCAAACTGGGCGCCTTTTCGCTGTGAGGCGTGAGTCCGAGCCTCTCCGTCGCCGTGGCAGTGGAGGTTGGAGGTTTTCCCAGAAATTCCCCAAATTTTGCAGATTTTTGGCAGCGATGTTCCCAGTGCGTCCTGAGTAACAGAGGAAACAGAGACGTCAGGCTGAAATATGTCGTTTGGCTGTAAACAGAGATGATGTCACAGGTCTAACCCCGCCCCCCTCGCCTCGCCTCGTTGCAGCGTGCGGGAGGTTCAGGCTCTGCTCCTGAGGAAGGCCGGAGGAGGCAGAGGAGACAAGATGGCCGCCCTGCTCATGAGACACATCGAGAAGCAGCGCGGGCGGCTCCGCTCCGGCACCACGGCGACGAGCAACAACGTCACCACGGCAACGAACAACTACAACGACGTCACCGCAGATACGACCCCGGCTTCCGTCAGAGAGAGGGTCATTCACACCCACAGGGGGCAGTACACTGTCCGCATCACCCCAGGTACTCGGGTCTATGGCAGATTGTTCAGCAGTTACCATGGTGACACAATGCAAACACAATATCAAACACTCCCAAAACGTCTGAAAAAAACAAGACAAAATGGATTTAAACAGGAGGACATGTTAGAGAGGGACGAGTTTAACAGATCAACTCACCTCCTTCTGGTCAGATTAAAGTCTAATAAAGCTTCAGACAGAGCAGTGCCTCCAGTTAGCATCACACCCCCAGGGAATGTTGATGACATCAGCTGCAACATATCGATACTATTATTATAATGTAATAATGTACAAAACAGAACAGAAAACAGTGACCAGTGGCCCCGCCTCCTGCACTGCTCACTGTCTCCACACGGGGCAGTGTCTCCCTGGAGCCTCGTTTTCATTTCATGTTAGACGGTGTTCTATGGGAGAATTTTTTACATTCTGACCATAACTAACCTGCTAGCCACGTGTTCCTCAGAGGCCCGTTTGAGGAGCTCAGAGGCCCGTTTGAGGAGCTCAGAGGCCCGTTTGAGGAGCTCAGAGGCCCGTTTGAGGAGCTCAGAGGCCCGTTTGAGGAGCTCAGAGGTCCGTTTGAGGAGCTCAGAGGCCCGTTTGAGGAGCTCAGAGGTCCGTTTGAGGAGCTCAGAGGTCCGTTTTAGGAGCTCAGAGGTCCGTTTGAGGAGCTCAGAGGTCCGTTTGAGGAGCTCAGAGGTCCGTTTGAGGAGCTCAGAGGCCCGTTTGAGGAGCTCAGAGGTCCGTTTGAGGAGCTCAGAGGCCCGTTTGAGGAGCTCAGAGGTCCGTTTGAGGAGCTCAGAGGTCCGTTTGAGGAGCTCAGAGGTCCGTTTGAGGAGCTGAGAGGTCCGTTTGAGGAGCTGAGAGGTCCGTTTGAGGAGCTCAGAGGTCCGTTTGAGGAGCTCAGAGGTCCGTTTGAGGAGCTCAGTCGTCCGTTTGAGGAGCTGAGAGGTCCGTTTGAGGAGCTCAGAGGCCCGTTTGAGGAGCTCAGAGGTCCGTTTGAGGAGCTGAGAGGTCTGTTTGAGGAACTCAGAGGTCCGTTTGAGAGGTCCGTTTGAGGAGCTCAGAGGTCCGTTTGAGGAGCTCAGAGGTCCGTTTGAGGAGTTCAGAGGCCTGTTTGAGGAGTTCAGAGGGGCCTGACTCACTTTTGCTCCTGGATCGTGTTAGCTTAAGGAGGAGCTAACAGAGTCCACAGGGTCTACAGAGTCTACAGGGACCTGGACCAAACGCTGACATGATCTTGAGATAAAGCTCCGTCTTTTCAGAAATGTAACTTATCTGTGGAGCCGACGTGCTTCACACAGAGCTAGCACGTTAGCAACAGCTGTTTCCTGTTTATCGAAGCACGGCACTCAAGTAAGCATCAAACGGATTATGTTTCTAGAGAAAAATAGATTTAAACATGAGCCAAACCGTCTGCGTTACATAAAAAGACACGAGAGGAGCAGAGAGGAGCAGAGAGACAGAGGAACAGAGACAGAGGAGCAGAGAGACAGAGGAGCAGAGAGACAGAGGAGCAGAGAGACAGAGGAGCAGAGACAGAGGAGCAGAGACAGAGGAGCAGAGAGACAGAGGAGCAGAGACAGAGGAGCAGAGAGACAGAGGAGCAGAGACAGAGGAGCAGAGAGACAGAGGAGCAGAGACAGAGGAGCAGAGAGACAGAGGAGCAGAGAGACAGAGGAGCAGAGAGACAGAGGAGCAGAGAGACAGAGGAGCAGAGACAGAGGAGCAGAGAGACAGAGGAGCAGAGAGACAGAGGAGCAGAGAGACAGAGGAGCAGAGACAGAGGAGCAGAGAGACAGAGGAGCAGAGAGACAGAGGAGCAGAGAGACAGAGGAGCAGACGTGTTCAGCGTCTCCTTGTCAGAATAAACAAATTGAAGTGATGTGATGTTTTGACAAAAGCCTCAGAAAATGGAGCCGTTCTTCAGCCCCAAGATAAAAAACACCAAACCCCCGATAGAGCGACGACTTATCTGAGACTATGACCTCATCAGAGTCTACACAGCCTCCAGGAGACACAGGAGGAGGGACTCAGGTCCCCAGTCTCTGCTTCCTCCTCAGAAGACGTGATGGTGGGATTGAGGAGATCCTTCCACCGTCAGACAACGTCCCCAGTCGAGGTCAGCAGCTCTTCACCTGCTCTGTAAACAGTGTTGGTGAAGCACTGGTTCCTCCTCCTGAGGCGTCAGACAGTTTGCCAGAATTTGCTTGAAGCCGTTCAATACTCCTCCTCCATGGCCTCCCCGAACTCCTCCCAGCCCCTAATTTTTGCCTCTGCGAGAGCACGAGCCTCTTGGTCCACCGATACTCATCAACTGCCCTACAAACCAACAAGGCTCAATAGGACTCCTTCAGCCTGACGGCATCCCTTACTTCCAATGTCCACCACCGGGTTCGGGGGTTGCACCAAGCACCGCAGACCTGACGACCACAGCTACGAGCAGCCGCATCGACAGTAGAGGTGGAGAACATGGCCCATTCAGAGTCCATGTCTCCAACCTCCCCTGGGATCAGGGAGAAGCTCTCCAGGAGGTGTGAGTTGAAGACCCTCCTGACAGAAGGCTCACGAACAGCTCTGCCCCTCTCTTCACCCAAGTGTCCAAAACACAAACTCCATCATCGACCTCCGACCCCAGGTGTCCTGGTGCCACGTGCACTGATGGACCTTGTGCTTGAACATGGTGTTTGTTATGGACAAACTGTGACACAGAAGTCCAATAACAGAACACCACTCGGGTTCATATCAGGGAGGCCGTTCCTCCTGATCACGCCCCTCCAGGTGTCACTGTCGTTACCCACATGGACGTTGAAGTCCCCCAGGAGAACAACGGAGTCCCCGGTGGGTGCACTGTCTAGTACCCCTCCCAGGGACTCCAAAAAGGCCAGAGATCCAGTCGTCAAGGCCCCCGCCTTCGACCCTGCCCAGACACTTTGCACCGGCCCCTCACGGATCCGCCCACAGCTGGTGGGTCAACGGGACTAAGGCCCCATGTTGCTCCTTTGGGTTGAGCCCAAGTCCTGGTTTAGTCCTGGTTTAGTCCTGGTTTAGACCTGGTTTAGTCCTGGTTTAGTCCTGGTTTAGACCTGGTTTAGTCCTGGTTTAGTCCTGGTTTAGTCCTGGTTTAGTCCTGGTTTTAGTCCTGGTTTAGACCTGGTTTAGACCTGGTTTAGTCCTGGTTTTTAGTCCTGGTTTAGTCCTGGTTTAGTCCTGTTTAGACCTGGTTTAGACCTGGTTTAGTCCTGTTTAGACCTGGTTTAGACCTGGTTAGTCCTGGTTTAGTCCTGGTTTAGTCCTGTTTAGTCCTGGTTTAGTCCTGGTTTAGTCCTGGTTTAGACCTGGTTTAGACCTGGTTTAGTCCTGGTTTAGACCTGGTTTAGTCCTGGTTTAGTCCTGGTTTAGTCCTGGTTTAGACCTGGTTTAGTCCTGGTTTAGTCCTGGTTTAGTCCTGGTTTAGTCCTGGTTTAGACCTGGTTTAGTCCTGGTTTAGACCTGGTTTAGACCTGGTTTAGTCCTGGTTTAGACCTGGTTTAGTCCTGGTTTAGTCCTGGTTTAGTCCTGGTTGGTTCCATGGTGTTATTCTAGTTGAAGAGTCTTGTTCTTGTGAAACAGACACATCAGTTTAAACAGATTCGGGAAAGACTCATTTCTGTCAGTGGGATTTTTTTAGTATCGATTCCTGAAAAATGAGGATCTAGTTTTGATTCTAGTTTTAGTTTAAATTAGTCTCTGATTTTTGATACTTTTGAGAACCATAGTGACAGTCGAGCTCTCCTTATCCTCCTCCTTGTTCTCCTCCTCCTCCCCTCCTCCTCCCCCTCCTACCCTCCTCCTCCTCTCCTCCACCTCCTCCTCTCCTCCTCCCCTCCTCCTCCTCCTCTCCTCCCCCTCCTCCCCCTCCTCCTCCCTCCTCCTCCTCCCCTCCTCCTCCTCCCTCCTCCTCCTCTCCTCCTCCTCCTCCCCCCTCCTCCCCCCCTCCTCCTCCTCCTCCTCCTCCTCCTCTCCTCCTCCTCCTCCTCCTCCCCCTCCTCCCTCTTCCTCCTCCTCCTCCTCCCCCTCCTCCTCCTCCTCCTCTTCCTCCTCCTCCTCCTCCCTCCTCCCTCCCCCTCCCCCTCCTCCCTCTCCTCTCCTCCTCCTCTCCTCCTCCTCCCTCTCCTCCTCCTCCTCCTCCTCCTCCTCTCCTCCTCCCTCTCCGCCTCCTCCTCCTCCTCCTCCTCTCCTCTCCTCCTCCCCCTCCTCCTCCTCCTCCTCTCCTCCCCCTCCTCCTCCTCCTCCTCCTCCCCCTCCTCCTCCTCCTCCTCCTCCTCCTGTGTGTTTAAGTGCTTTAAACAGAGGCTCAGTGTGCAGGTCGGGGCTGGGCCTGTTTCCTCTCAGTGTGAGGGACATGAGCTCATTCACCAACAGGACAATGGAGCAGTCACAGAAAGAACAACACCATCCATCATGAGGAGGAGAAGGAGGAGCAGAGCCGGAGGAGCAGAGCCAGAGGAGCAGAGAGACAGAGGAGCAGAGACAGAGGAGCAGAGAGACAGAGGAGCAGAGACAGAGGAGCAGAGAGAGACAGAGGAGCAGAGAGACAGAGGAGCAGAGACAGAGGAGCAGAGAGACAGAGGAGCAGAGAGACAGAGGAGCAGAGAGACAGAGGAGCAGAGAGACAGAGGAGCAGAGACAGAGGAGCAGAGAGACAGAGGAGCAGAGAGAGGAGCAGAGACAGAGGAGACAGAGGAGAGAGACAGAGGAGCAGAGAGACAGAGAGACAGAGGAGCAGAGACAGAGGAGCAGAGAGAGACAGAGGACCAGAGAGACAGAGGAGCAGAGACAGAGGAGCAGAGAGACAGAAAGTCCCTGTACTTTAACCTGAGCTGGAGGTCAGAGGTCAGAGGTCAGAGGTCAGATCCTCAGGTGCAGATGTGTCGACCTTTGACCTGAACCTCTCCACATGAAACAAAAACTGTCCCAAAGTTCAGACTCTCACTTTAAATAAACAGCACATGCAAATGCTCGGTTGTTTGTTCTGCACATGCTCAGTCGTTCTGCACATGCTCAGTTGCTTGTTCTGCACATGCTCAGTTGCTTGTTCTGCACATGCTCAGTTGCTTGTTCTGCACATGCTCAGTTGTTCTGCACATGCTCAGTTGCTTGTTCTGCACATGCTCAGTTGCTTGTTCTGCACATGCTCAGTTGCTTGTTCTGCACATGCTCAGTTGTTCTGCACATGCTCAGTTGTTCTGCACATGCTCAGTTGTTTGTTCTGCACATGCTCACATGCTCAGTTGTCTGCACATGCTCAGTTGTTCTGCACATGCTCAGTTGTTCTGCACATGCTCAGTTGTTCTGCACATGCTCAGTCGTTCTGCACATGCTCAGTTGTTCTGCACATGCTCAGTTGTTCTGCACATGCTCAGTTGTTCTGCACATGCTCAGTTGTTCTGCACATGCTCAGTTGTTCTGCACATGCTCAGTTGCAGATCTGTGACACCATTTCGTTTGGACTGGAGCCACAGAGCTGCTTTCAATTATCTCCCCCCATCATCTGTCTTTATACCTCTACTGTTCTCTCTCCTTTTCTCTTTCTCTCCTTTTCTCTTTCTCTCCTCTGGTTCTCTCTCTTTTCTCCTGCTCTTCCTCTCTCATCTCTCCAGTCTCCTTGGTTTCTCTCTCTCCTCTCGTCTCTTCTCTCTCTCCTCTCTCCTTTTCTCTCTTTCTCTCTTGTCAAGTCCAGACCTCCATGTTACACACTCTCTCCTCTTTCTCTCCCTTTCTTCTTGCTCTCTCTCCTCCTCTCTTTCCCTCTCTCTGCTTCTCTTTCTATCTTTTTCTCTCTTTCCCTCTCTCCTGTCTTTCCTTTTCCTGCTCTGTCTCACTCTCCTCTCTACCTTTACCTCTCCTTTCTCTTTTATTTTTTCTCTCTCTTTTTCCTCTCCTTCCTATTTTTCTCCCATCATTCTCTCCTCTCCTCCCCCTCTCTCTCCCTCTCCTCTCCTCCTAATCATTTCTCTACCTCTCTTTCTCCATTTTCTGTTCTCTCTCATTTCCCTCTCTCTCTCTTCTCTCTTGCCCACTTCCATCCCTCGCTCAGTCCAGACCCCACTGTTCCTTCCTTCCTCTCTCTCTTTCTTCTCTTCCTCTTTTTTTCCTGACTTCCTCTCTTTTTCCTCTCTCTTCTGTGGAGTCCAGTCCTCCCTGTCTCTCTCTCTCCTCTTCCTCTCTTCTCTCTCTCTACCGTTCAGTCGAGTCTCCCCCGTTACACCTCTTTCGCTCTCTCTCTTTCTCCTATTGAGTCCTGCACACTTCCTCTCTCCTCTGTTTCTCTCTTCTCTCCCCCTCCTCCTTCTCTTCCCCTCTCTCTCCTGTCTCTATCTCTCCTCCTCCCTCTTTTCTACCTCTCTCCTATTGAGCCCTGTTACACTTGCCATACTTTCCCCTCCTCTCTCTCTCCTTCCCTCTCTCTTTCCTCTCACTGTTTCCTCTCTCTCTCCGTCTCTGCCTCCTCCTCTTCTCTCTCTCTCTCTCCTGTCTCCGTCGCTCTCCTCCTCCTCTTCCAGCTCTGTCTCTCTCTCTCTTTCTCCTGTTACAGTTGCACATTTCCCTTCTGCTCTCTATCCTTTCCCTTTCCTCCCCCTCCTCCTCCTCTTCCTCCTCTGTCTTCTCCTCTCTCCTTCCCCTTCTTCCTCCTCCTCTTCCTCCTGCTCCTCTCTCCTCTCCCCTTCCCCGTCCTCCTCCTCCTCTTCTCCCTCTCTCTCTCTCTATTCAGTCCCGTTGCAGTTACGTACTTCCCTGTCATCTCTTTCTCTCAGTTCCTCTCCCTCCTTCTCCTCCTCTTCCCTTTCTCTGCTCCCCCTCCTCCTCCTTTTCTCTCTCCTCTGTTCCTCTCTTTCCTCTCCCCTTCCTCTCCTCCTCCTGCTCTTCCCTCTCTCTCTCTCTCTCTCTCCTCTCTCTTCCTCCTCCTCCTCTTCCTCTCTCTCTGTCTCTCTCTCTCTGTTGAGTCCTGTTACAGTTGCACACACTTTCCTCTCCCTCTCTCTCTCTCTCCCTCCTCTCAGTTCCTCTCCCTCCTCCTCCTCTTCCTTTCTCCAATCCTCCTCCTTCTTTTCCTCTCCCTCTGTTCCTCTCTTTCCTCTCCCCTTCGTCCTCCTCCTCCTCCTCCTCTCTCTCACTTTCTCTTTACTACTCAATCCTGTTACAGCTGCACACTTCCCCTCTACTCTCTCTCCTTTCCCTCTCCTCCTCCACCTCCTCCTCCTCTTCCTCCTCCTCTCTCTTCTCCTCTCTTTCTCTCTCCTCTCCCCTTCCTCCTCCTCCTCCTCCTCTCTCTCTCTCCTCTCTCTTCCTCCTCCTCCTCTTCCCTCTCTCTCTGAGTCCTGTTACAGTTGCGCACTTTCCTGTCCTCTCTCTCTCTCTCAGTTCCTCCCCCTCCTCCTCCTCTTTCTTTTCTGTCTCTCTCTGTTCCTCTCTTTCCTCTCCTCCTCTCTCCCCCTATCTATCTCTCTCTCTCTCTTTCTCTTTACTACTCAATCCTGTTACAGTTGCACACTTCCCCTCTTCTCTCTCTCCTCCCCCTCCCCACCCTCCTCCTCCCTCTCAGAGTCTCTCCTCCTCCCCTTCCCTCTCTCTCTGTCTCTCTCTCTCTGTTGAGTCCTGTTACAGTTGCACACTTTCCTGTCCTCTCTCTCTCTCTCAGTTCCTCTCCCCCTTCTCCTCCTCTTCCCTTTCTCCAATCCTCCTCCTTCTTTTCTCTCCCTCTGTTCCTCTCTTTCCCCTTCCTCCTCCTCTTTCTTTTCTCTCTCTCTGTTCCTCTCTGTTCCTCTCTTTCCCCTTCCTCCTCCTCTCTCTCACTTTCTCTTAACTACTCAATCCTGTTACAGTTGCACACTTGCCCTCCTCCAGAGTGTGTCCGTACTGCACCCTCCACCCAGAGAGCGCTTCCCTTCAGAGTGTCCTACTGCTTCCCTCTCACAGAGAGAGCCTCCTCCTCTCTCTCTCTTTCTCTCCTCTCTTTTAAACCCCCTGCACATGAGTTTCGTCCAGGAGAGAGTGAACGATGCAGCGCCGCGTCTTGCTAACTCTGCTCCTCTGTGCGCCCCTCCAGAGTCCAACAGGAGATGCACACCGAGAGCGCGACGGAGAGACCGAGCAAACGTGTGAGAGAGAGACGACAGAGGAGAGAGCCCCCTTCAGAGGAGTGTGAGTACGGCACCCGAACACAGAGAAGATCCAGGTGACGTTCACTCCGAGCGTCTGTAAAGTGCGGTGCGCTCAGGGACGCTGCGTAAACGTGTGCGACAAAGGAGACGTCACCACCGTCTACAGCAGCGACGGGACGGGACAGGACAGCGCCCCCTTCAGAGTGTGTGAGTACTGCACCCGACACACAGAGAGCGCCCCCTTCAGAGTGTGTGAGTACTGCACCCGACACACAGAGAGAGCGCCCCGCCCCCTTCAGAGTGTGTGAGTACTGCACCCGACACACAGAGAGAGCGCCCCCTTCAGAGTGTGTGAGTACTGCACCCGACACACAGAGAGCGCCCCCTTCAGAGTGTGTGAGTACTGCACCCGACACACAGAGAGCGCCCCCTTCAGAGTGTGTGAGTACTGCACCCGACACACAGAGAGCGCCCCCTTCAGAGTGTGTGAGTACTGCACCCGACACACAGAGAGCGCCCCCCTCAGAGTGTGTGAGTACTGCACCCGACACACAGAGAGCGCCCCCCCTTCAGAGTGTGTGAGTACTGCACCCGACACACAGAGAGCGCCCCCTTCAGAGTGTGTGAGTACTGCACCCGACACACAGAGAGCGCCCCCTTCAGAGTGTGTGAGTACTGCACCCGACACACAGAGAGAGCGCCCCCTTCAGAGTGTGTGAGTACTGCACCCGACACACAGAGAGCGCCCCCTTCAGAGTGTGTGAGTACTGCACCGACACACAGAGAGCGCCCCCCTTCAGAGTGTGTGAGTACTGCACCCGACCCACAGAGACACCCCCTTCAGAGTGTGTGAGTACTGCGCACCCGCCCCCTTCAGAGTGTGTGAGTACTGCACCCGACACACTGTGTGGAGTTTTGCGCCTCTCTGTGTCTGTGTGGAGTTTGTTCTCTCTGTGTCTGTGGAGTTTGTTCTCTCTGTCAGAGTGTGTGGAGTTTGTTCTCTCTGTGTCTGTGGAGTTTGTTCTCTCTGTGTCTGTGAGTAGTTTGTTTCTCTCTGTGTCTGTGGAGTTTGTTCTCTTGCACCCGACACACAGAGTTTGTTCTCTCTGTGTCTGTGTGGAGTTTGTTCTCTCTGTGTCTGAGAGAGTTTGTGTCTCTTTGTGTCTGTGGAGTTTGTTCTCTCTGTGTCTGTGGGAGTTTGTTCTCTCTCTGTGTCTGTGGAGTTTGTTCTCTCTGTGTCTGTGTGGAGTTTTTGTTCTCTCTGTGTCTGTGTGGAGTTTGTTCTCTCTGTGTCTGTGTGGAGTTTGTTCTCTCTCTGTCTGTGTGGAGTTTGTTCTCTCTGTGTGTGTGTGGAGTTTGTTCTCTCTGTGTCTGTGGAGTTTGTTCTCTTTGTGTCTGTGGAGTTTGTTCTCTCTGTGTCTGTGGAGTTTGTTCTCCTGTGTGTCTGTGGAGTTTGTTCTCTCTGTGTCTGTGGAGTTTGTTCTCTCTGTGTCTGTGGAGTTTGTTCTCTCTGTGTCTGTGTGGAGTTTGTTCTCTCTGTGTCTGTGGAGTTTGTTCTCTTTGTGTCTGTGGAGTTTGTTCTCTCTGTGTCTCTGTGTGGAGTTTTGTTCTCTCTGTGTCTGTGGAGTTTGTTCTCTTTGTGTCTGTGGAGTTTGTTCTCTCTGTGTCTGTGGAGTTTGTTCTCTCTGTGTCTGTGGAGTTTGTTCTCTCTGTGTCTGTGTGGAGTTTGTTCTCTCTGTGTCTGTGTGGAGTTTGTTCTCTCTGTGTCTGTGGAGTTTGTTCTCTCTGTGTCTGTGTGGAGTTTGTTCTCTCTGTGTCTGTGGAGTTTGTTCTCTCTGTGTCTGTGGAGTTTGTTCTCTCTGTGTCTGTGGAGTTTGTTCTCTCTGTGTTTCAGTCCGGACCTGTTTTTAATCCAGTTTGAAACATCGACTTATCAGATCAGATCAGATGATTTTGCAACAATTCCTCCTCCTCTATCTCTCTCTTTCTTTCTTTTTCTCCTCTCCCTCAGTCCAAAATAAGTTAATCATTCGTTCATTATCTCTCTCTCCTCCTACATGTCTCTCTTCCTTCTCTCGTCTCTCTCTCTCTCTCTCTCTCTCTCTCCATCTCTTTTTCCTTCTCTCCCTCTCTCTGTTTAAATGTACTTTCTTGCTCTCCTCTCTCTGATCTCTCTCCTCTCATCTCTCTCCTCCTCTCTCTCTCTCCTCTCCTCTCTTTGTTCATATGTAATTCTTGATCTCCTCTCTCTCCTCTCCTCTACTCCTCTCTCTCACCCTCTCTTCCTCCTCTCCTCTCTCTCTCGCCTCCTGTCTTCTCTCTTCTTCTCTCCTTTCCTCCTCCCTACTCCTCATCTCTTCTCTCTCTGTTTACATGTACATCTCCTCTCTCTCCCCCCTCTCATCTCTCTCCCCTCTCTCTCCTCCTCTATCTCTCTCTCCTCCTCCCCTCTCTCTCTCCTCTCTTCCCTCTCGTCCTCTCCTTTCTCTGTTTACATGTTCTTCTTGCTCTCCTCCTCTCCTCTCTCTCTCCTCCTCTCTCTCTCTCTCCTCTCTCTCTCTCTCTCCTCTCTTCCTTCTCCTCCTCTCTTCTCTCTCCTCTCTTCTCTCTCTCTCTCCTCTCTCTCTCTCCTCTCTTCCTTCTCCTCCTCCCCCTCTCTCTCTCCTCCTCCCCTCTCTCTCCTCCTCTCTCTCCCCTCTCTCCTCCTCTCTCTTCCTCTACTCTCTCTCCCTCTCTCTCCTCTCCTCTCTTTCTCTCCTCCTCTTCCTTCTCTCCTCCTCCTCTCCTCTCTCTGTTTACATGTTCTTCTTGCTCTCCCTCTCCTCCTCTCCTCTCTCTCTCCTCCTCTCCTCTCTCTCCTCTCCTCTCTCTCTCTGCTCTCTTCCTTCTCCTCCTCTCTCTCTCTCTCTCTCTCTCTCCTCTCCTCCTCTCTCTTCTCCTCCTCTCCTCTCTCGCTCCTCCTCCCCTCTCTCTCCTCCTCCCCTCTCTCTCCTCCTCTCTCCTCTCTCCTCTCTCCTCCTCTCCTTCCTCTCCTCCTCTCCTCTCTCTCCTCTCTCCTCTCTCTCTCTCCTCTCTCTCTTCTCTTCTCCTCCTCTCCTCTCTCTCTCCTCCTCCCCTCTCTCTCCTCTTCTCTCCTCCTCTCCTCCTCTCCTCTCTCTGTCCATGTTCTCCTTCTCTCTCCTCTCTCCTCTCTCTCCTCCTCTCCTCTCCCTCTTCCTTCCTCCTCTCCTCTCTCTCCTCTCTCTCTCTCTCGCTCTCCTCTCTCCTTCTCCTCCTCTCCTCTCCTCTCCTCTCCTCTCCTCCTCTCCTCTCTTTCTCCTCTCCTCCTCTCCTCTCTCTCCTCTCTCTTCCTTCTCTCCTCCTCTCCTCTCTCTCTTTTTACATGTTCTTCTTGCTCTCCTTCTCTCCTCTCTCTCCTCCTCTCCTCTCTTCCTTCTCTCCTCCTCTCCTCTCTCTGTTTACATGTTCTTCTTGCTCTCTTCCTCTCCTCTCTCTCCTCCTCTCCTCTCTTCCTTCTCTCCTCCTCTCCTCTCTCTGTTTACACGTTCTTCTTGATGTGCTCCATCTGTTGGAGGCACATCTGGGTCAGAGCTGTTTCGTTTTACAGACTGTACATTCCTCCTGTTACTGTCCTGAGCCTCAGACACTTTCATATTTAAAGGGGAGGGGTTTCATATTTAAAGGGAGGGGTTTCATATTTAAAGGGGGGGGTTTCCATATTTAAAGGGGAGGGGTTTCATATTTAAGGGGAGGGTTTCATATTAAAAGGGGAGGGGTTTTCATATTTAAAGGGGAGGGGTTTCATATTTAAAGGGGAGGGGTTTCATTTTAAAGGGGAGGGTCATATTTAAAGGGGAGGGTTTCATATTTAAAGGGGAGGGGTTTTCATATTTAAAGGGGAGGGTTTCATATTTAAAGGGGGGGGGGGTTCATATTTAAAGGGGAGGGGTTTCATATTTAAAGGGGAGGGGTTTCATATTTAAAGGGGATGGGTTCATATTTAAAGGGGAGGGGTTTCATATTTAAAGGGGAGGGGTTTCATATTTAAAGGGGAGGGGTTTCATATTTAAAGGGGGGGTTTCATATTAAAGGGGGGGGGGGTTTCATATTTAAGGGGAGGGTTTCATATTAAAGGGGGGAGGGGTTTCATATTTAAAGGGGAGATATCGACTTCTTTCCCTCATGTTCCTTCATCAAAACCTCGCCTGCAGAGGTTCAGGTGTCATCCTTGCTCGAGTCGTCTCGTCGTCTCTCCCGGGGCGTATTTGAAGCCTCCTGTCCGTTAGCCGTACGAGTCTGTACGAGGCTCCGCCCCCAAGCCTTTTCACATCATCCATGCTCCACACGCCCTCCATAAATATACAAAAACATGATACACAAACTGTTCACTATGACTTCACAAACCTGGTGTGTGATGTGCAGTATCATTAGTGATAGTGGCTCTGAAGGGGGAGGGACTTATATATACATATTTCACCACATTAGAGCAGTGTTAAAGCCCCACTGCGGAACATTTCAGCACCTCAGGAGTCATGTTGCGTTGGCGGACTGTGGGCGCGTTGCGTGAGTTCTCAGGGCGAGAGCGTTGGGCGCGTGCCAGGGCAGTGCCAGTCTCACGTTCGGCCTGAGGAGGGCGCCGGATCTGTGGAACCGTGGGAACAATGGGCACTTCCTGTCAGACAGGAAGTAGGAAATGTTTGTGTGAGATTGTGATCTGACACTTTCGCTGAAAACTACAAACCCCAGTGACCCTGAGCCGGAGGTCCCAGGAGGCTAATGCTAACGCTAACGCCGCAGAGGTGAAAGGTCAAACAGATCCCCGCTCTCACCTGTCCGCGCACACACCTGGGGCAGCGGCTCAGTGTGTACAGCCGTGGCCCACTAGCTGAATGGTGGGTGGTTTGGTTCCAGCTCTGAACAGTGTCTTTGTGTCTTTGAGCAGGACACTTCCCTCTGTCTGTTTGTTTAAGACGCTGAACTCTAGCACTGCATTTCCCATCATGCCTTTGGGCTCTGTAGTCCAGGCAGGTGGAGGCAGCTGCTGTCACTTTTTCACCTTCACGTAATCTCACCCCTCACACTCTCTCTTTCTTTTACACTCACCCGCTCTCCCCTCCTCTCTCCTCCTCTCCTCCTCCTCTCCTCTCTCCTCTCTGTCCTCTCTTCTCTCCCCTCTCTCTGTTCTCTCTCTCCTCTCTGTCCTCTCTGTGTCTCTCTGTCCTCTCTGTCCTCTCTCCTCCTCTCTCTGTCCTCTCTGTCCTCTCTGTCCTCTCTGTTCTCTCTGTCCTCTCTGTCCTCTCTGTGTCCTCTCTGTCCTCTCTGTTCTCTCTGTCCTCTCTGTCCTCTCTGTCCTCTCTGTTCTCTCTGTTCTCTCTGTCCTGTTCTCTGTCCTCTCTGTCCTCTCTGTTCTCTCTGTCCTCTCTGTCCTCTCTGTCCTCTCTGTCCTCTCTGTCCTCTCTGTTCTCTCTGTCCTCTCTGTCCTCTCTGTCCTCTCTGTCCTCTCTGTTCTCTCTGTCCTCTCTGTCCTCTCTCCTCTCTGTCTCTGTCCTCTCTGTCCTCTCTGTTCTCTCTGTCCTCTCTGTCCTCTCTGTTCTCTCTGTCCTCTCTGTCCTCTCTGTCCTCTCTGTTCTCTCTGTCCTCTCTGTCCTCTCTCTGTCCTCTCTGTCCTCTCTGTCCTCTCTGTTCTCTCTCTGTCCTCTCTGTCCTCTCTGTCCTCTCTGTTCTCTCTGTTCTCTCTGTCCTCTCTGTCCTCTCTGTCCTCTCTGTCTCTGTTCTCTCTGTCCTCTGTCCTCTCTGTCTCTCTGTCCCTCTCTGTTCTCTCTGTCTCCTCTCTGTTCTCTCTGTCCTCTCTGTCCTCTCTGTTCTCTCTGTCCTCTGTCCTCTCTGTCTCTCTCTCTCTGTCTCTCTGTCTGTCCTCTCTGTCCTCTCTGTCCTGTTCTCTCTGTCCTCTCTGTCCTCTCTGTCCTCTCTGTCCTCTCTGTCCTCTCTGTCCTCTCTGTTCTCTCTGTCCTCTCTGTTCTCTCTGTCCTCTCTGTCCTCTCTGTCCTCTCTGTTCTCTCTGTCCTCTCTGTCCTGTGTGGGTGGAGCAGTTGAATTGTTTGTGTCAGTTTGTCCCAGGGCAGAAGGGGGCGCCGTAGAGCGATGTGCAGTTTAAGTGTTTTATTATTTTTACAAACACGTCCTGAGCTCAGACTGAGTCATCTTCAGGCGACATGTTGAGTCTGGACAGTTTGTTTTTCCATTTTCTGCTGAAAGTTTGACGACGTGAAACAAACAAACACTGTGTCACTTTTCAGGCTCTGGCTCTGAATGTTCCACAGTTTGGCATTAGAGACATCTCCATAGAAACAAACAAGTGACACGACCTGAACAAGTGACACAAACACCTGAACGAACGATCGATTAATGCCACACCGCGGAACAAAGGAAAAGTCTCGATCCTCGACGGCAGTTTGAAAACAACAGTCATTTTCAGCTCAGAATAATGACGCTTTTTTAAGTTGTCCACATCCAGACTGTTAATATAAACGTACAGAGCTAAGCTGCTAGCATAGACTGTTAATATAAACATACAGAGCTAACCTGCTAGCATAGACTGTTAATATAAACGTACAGAGCTAAGCTGCTAGCATAGACTGTTAATATAAACGTACAGAGCTAAGCTGCTAGCATAGACTGTTAATATAAACGTACAGAGCTAAGCTGCTAGCATAGACTGTTAATATAAACGTACAGAGCTAAGCTGCTAGCATAGACTGTTAATATAAACGTACAGAGCTAAAGCTGCTAGCATAGACTGTTAATATAACTACAGAGCTAACCTGCTAGCATAGACTGTTAATATAAACGTACAGAGCTAAGCTGCTAGCATACACTGTATACAAATATACAGAGCTAATCTGCTAGCATAGCCGTTACAGCATACACTGCTCCAGCCTCGATGCTCTTCGTTTGGAGCTGAAGTTGTGGTATCGTCTCACTCAGTCACTTCTTTACACTCTGTGTTAAAAATAAACTTGAATAACTTGAGTGACAGAGCTGCTAGACAGAGTAGTGCCTCTAGTTAGATAGTGTTGATGACCTCAGCTGGTCCAGAGTCAGACGTTGCTGTTTCCTGTTGTGTCCAGTCTAATGTGTCCGCTGCTGTGTAAGAATGGAGGGCTGTGTCTGCAGAAGGACCGCTGTCTGTGTCCTCCAAACTTTCACTGAAAGTTCTGCCAGATCCAGTGTCCCAACGTCCTCCAAACGCGTCCTCCTCCGGCCACGCCCACCTGTCCTCCAATCACAGCCCGCCGCCGTCTCCGCTCTCGGTTAAATCAAGCTCACGCACTCCGAGTTTGTCCTGCCCCTTGGACCCAACCAGGAAACTCGGAGCGCCGGAGGTGAGTCAGACGCCCTCCCTGTGTCTCCGTTGTCTCTCTATGTCTCTGTGTGTCTCTGTGTCTCTGTGTCTCTGTGTCTCCCTGTGTCTCTGTGTGTCTCTGTCCTCTCTGTCCTCTGTGTCTCTGTGTCTCTGTGTCTCTGTGTCTCTGTTGTCTCTGTGTCTCTGTGTCTCTGTCTCTGTGTCTCTGTATCTGTGTCTCTGTGTCTCTGTGTCTCTGTGTCTCTGTGTCTCTTGTCTCTCTGTGTCTCTGTGTGTCTCTGTGTCTCTGTGTGTCTCTGTGTCTCTGTGTTCTGTGTCTCTCTGTGTCTCTCTGTGTCTCTGTGTCTCTGTGTCTCTCTGTGTCTCTGTGTGTCTCTGTGTCCTCTGTGTCTCTGTGTGTCTCTGTGTCTCTGTGTCTCTCTGTGTCTCTGTGTCTCTGTGTCTCTGTCTCTCTGTGTGTCTCTGTGTCTCTCTGTGTCTCTCTGTGTGTCTCTGTGTCTCTCTGTGTCTCTGTGTGGTCTCTGTGTGTCTGTGTGTCTCTGTGTGTCTCTGTGTCTCTCTGTGTCTCTGTGTCTCTCTGTGTCTCTGTGTCTCTGTCTCTGTCTCTGTCTCTGTGTCTCTGTGTCTCTGTGTGTCTCTGTGTCTCTCTGTGTCTCTGTGTCTCTGTCTCTCTGTGTGTCTCTGTGTCTCTGTCTCTCTGTGTCTCTGTGTCTCTGTCTCCCTGTGTCTCTGTGTCTCTGTCTCTCTGTGTCTCTGTGTCTCTGTGTCTCTGTGTCTCTGTCTCCCTGTGTCTCTGTGTCTCTGTGTCTCTCTGTGTCTCTGTGTCTCTGTCCTCTGTCTCTGTGTCTCTGTGTCTCTCTGTGTCTCTGTGTCTCTCTGTCTCTCTGTGTCTCTGTCTCCGTCTCTCTGTGTCTCTGTGTCTCTGTGTGTCTCTGTGTCTCTGTGTCTCTGTGTCTCTGTGTCTCTGTGTCTCTGTGTCTCTGTGTCTCTGTGTCTCTGTGTCTCTGTGTCTCTGTGTCTCTGTGTCTCTGTGTCTCTGTCTCTCTGTGTCTCTGTGTCTCTGTGTCTCTGTCTCTCTGTGTCTCTGTGTCTCTGTGTCTCTGTGTGTCTCTGTGTCTCTGTGTCTCCTGTGTCTCTGTGTCTCCTGTGTCTCTGTGTCTCTGTGTCTCTCTGTGTCTCTGTGTCTCTGTCTCTGTCTCCCTGTGTCTCTGTGTCTCTCTGTGTCTCTCTGTGTCTCTGTGTCTCTGTCTCTGTGTCTCTGGTCTCTGTGTCTCTGTGTCTCTCTGTGTCTCTGTGTCTCTGTGTCTCTCTGTGTCTCTGTGTCTCTGTGTCTCTGTCTCTCTGTGTCTCTGTGTCTCTGTCTCCCTGTGTCTCTGTGTCTCTGTCTCTGTGTCTCTGTGTCTCTGTGTCTCTGTGTCTCTGTCTCCCTGTCTCCCTGTGTCTCTGTGTCTCTGTGTCTCTGTGTCTCTGTGTCTCTGTGTCTCTGTCTCCCTGTGTCCTCTCTGTGTCTCTGTGTCTCTGTGTCTCTGTGTCTCTGTCTCTCTGTCTCCTGTGTCTCTGTGTCTCTGTGTGTCTCTGTCTCTCTGTCTCTGTCTCTGTGTCTGGCTCTGTGTCTCTGTGTCTCTGTGTCTCTGTCTCCCTGTGTCTCTGTCTCTCTCGTCTCTCTGTGTCTCTGTGTCTCTGTGTCTCTGTGTCTCTGTGTCTGTGTCTGTGTCTCTGTCTCTCTCTGTGTCTCTGTGTCTCTGTGTGTCTCTGTGTCCTCTGTCTCTCCTGTGTCTCTGTGTCTCTGTGTCTCTGTGTCTCTGTGTCTCTGTGTCTCTGTGTCTCTGTCTCTCTGTGTCTCTGTGTCTCTGTGTCCTCTGTGTCTCTGTGTCTCTGTCTCTGTCTCTTCGTGTCTCTGTGTCTCTGTGTCTCTGTCTCCTCTGTGTCTCTGTGTCTCTGTGTCTCTGTGTCTCTGTCTCTCTGTCTCTGTGTCTCTGTCTCTCTGTGTCTCTGTGTCTGTGTGTCTCTCTGTCTCTGTCTCTGTGTCTCTGTCTCTCCTGTGTCTCTGTGTCTCTGTGTCTCTGTCTCCTGTCTCCCTGTGTCTCTGTGTCTCTGTGTCTCTGTCTCTGTGTCTCTCTGTGTCTCCCTGTGTCTCTGTGTCTCTGTGTCTCTGTCTCCCTGTGTCTCTGTGTCTCTGTGTCTCTGTCTCCTGTGTCTCTGTCTCTGTGTCTCTGTCTCTCTGTGTCTCTGTGTCTCCCTGTGTCTCTGTGTCTCTGTCTCTGTCTCGTGTGCTCTGTGTCTCTCTGTGTCTCTGTGTCTCTGTCTCTCTGTGTCTCTGTGTCTCTGTGTCTCTGTGTCTCTGTGTCTCTGTCTCTGTCTCTGTGTCTCTGTCTCTGTGGTCTGTGTCTCTGTGTCTCTGTGTCTCTGTGTCTCTGTCTCTCTGTGTCTCTGTGTCCCTGTGTCTCTGTCTGTCTCTCTGTGTCTCTGTGTCTCTGTGTCTCTGTGGTCCTCCCTGTGTCTCTGTCTCTCTGTGTCTCTGTCTCCCTGTGTCTCTGTCTCTCCCTGTGTCTCTGTCTCCGTCTCCCCTGTGTCTCTGTGTCTCTGTGTCTCTGTGTCTCTGTCTCCCTGTGTCTCTGTGTCTCTGTCTCCTGTGTTCTCTGGGTCTCTGTGTCTCTGTGTCTCTGTGTCTCTGTGTCTCTGTCTCCCTGTGTCCTGTGTGTCTCTGTCTCTCTGTGTCTCTGTCTCCCTGTGTCTCTGTGTCTCTGTGTCTCTGTGTCTCTGTGTCTCTGTCTCCCTGTGTCTCTGTGTCTCTGTGTCTCTGTCTCCCTGTGTCTCTGTGTCTCTGTGTCTCTGTCTCCTGTGTCTCTGTGTCTCTGTCTCTCTGTGTCTCTGTGTCCCTGTGTCTCTGTCCTCCCTGTGTCTCTGTGTCTCTGTCTCCCTCTCCCTGTGTCCCTGTGTCTCTGTGTCTCTCTGTGTCCTGTGTCTCGTCTCTCTCTGTGTCTCTGTGTCTCTGTGTCTCTGTGTCTCTGTCTCCCTGTGTCTCTGTCTCCCTGTGTCTCTGTCTCCGTCTCCCTGTGTCTCTGTGTCTCTGTGTCTCTGTGTCTCTGTGTCTCTGTGTCTCTGTGTCTCTGTGTCTCCTCCCACACTCACTCTTCCTCTGTGCAGCTCCCAGTCCTCCCATGGTGAAGGTGCGAGTGCAGCACCCCCCAGAGGCCAGTGTCAAAGTGCATCAGGTCCTGAAGGTGAAACGTTTTGTTTCATTTGACCCAAACTGAGCTGGAGGTCAGAGGTCAGAGGTCAGAACTCTCAGGGGAGTGTCAGACTGCAGACCGGGGCTGTTCCCTACAGGGGGCGCTGTTTAGGGATCACGACAGTGTCAGTGGTGTCTGAAAGTCCAGGGAGTGAAAATCAGGGTTTTGAGATGAGCTTTAACTGAGTATGAAGAAAACTCTTAAATAAACCGTTATCGTGTAAAGGACATCGCTGCTTTAGCTCGAGCTGTTTAAAGAGTATTTTCACATTTAAAGAGTATTTCCACATTTAAAGAGTATTTCACATTTAAAGAGTATTTCCACATTTAAAGAGTATTTCCACATCTAAGATAAAAATCAAACCGTCTGTTTTCGTGAGCTCCAGGCTCTGATTGAGGCTGTACAGCTGGTGTCCAAACTATGGAGACTATGGATCATAAACAACACATTGTGCCACAGTGAAATCCCCCTCTGAATGACCTCTGACCTCTGAATGACCTTGAACGACATCTTAATGACCTCTGACCTTTGAACAACCTTTGAATGACCTCTGAATGACCTGTGATCTCTGAACGACCTCTGAACGACCTCTTAATGACCTCTGAATGACCTCTGAATGACCCTTGACCTCTGAACAACCTTTGAATGACCTCTGAATGACCTCTGAACGACCTCTTAATGACCTCTGAATGACCTCTGACCTCTGAACGACCTCTGAATGACCTCTGAACGACATCTTAATGACCTCTGACCTTTGAACAACCTTTGAACGACCTCTGAATGACCTCTGACCTCTGAACGTCCTCTTAATAACCTCTGAATGACCTCTGACCTCTGAACGACTTCTGAATGACCTCTGAATGACCTCACCTCGGGGGCCGGCGCTCTGGGGTCACTTCGGGGTCAGCGGGATTTCCTCTGTCACAGGTGCGGTCTGGGGTCACCTCGGGGTCAGCGGGGTTTCCGGCCCCAGTGTCCAGGGGCGTCCAGGCTCAGACCGTCACAGGAGGCGGGACTTACACCCACCAATCAGGCTTCAAGTACTGCTTCAGAGAGGTGCAGCAGGGCCAGGTGAGCCAGATGCCCTCCCTATGTGTCAGATGCCCTCCCTGTGTGTCAGATGCCCTCTCTGTGTGTGCCCTCTCTGTTGGTCAGATGCCCTCCCCGTGTGTCAGATGCCCTCCCCCGGTGTACTTTGCCCTCTCTGTGTGTCAGATGCCCTGTGTGTCAGTTGCCTCTCTTACCCTCTGTGTGTGTCTGTAGTGCAGTTCTCCTCTCCCCGGGCTCCGGAGCAGAGAAACCTGCTGCAGAGGTGTTGGAAAAGCCTGGGGCATCAACGACTGTGAGCTCTGCCCAAACCGCACAGGTAAAACATCAGACTACTGCTGTGTCCTCGAGCAACACACTCCCCCACACCTGTCCTACAGTGACAGTTTTTGTACAGTGACACAGTTTTTGTGTGACAGTTTTTTGTACAGTTTTGTACACAGTTTTGTACAGTGACACAGTTTTGTACAGTGACAGTTTTGTACAGTGACAGTTTTGTACAGTGACACAGTTTTGTACAGTGACAGTTTTGTACAGTGACACAGTTTTACAGTACAGTGACAGTTTTTGTACAG
>JAIEZT010000037.1:107500-179058 GCA_019594935.1 Periophthalmus modestus | reverse complement strand
CGTATTTGAAGCCTCCTGTCCGTTAGGCCGTACATCCCTGTACGATGCTTCCGCCCAAGCTACATCATCCATTGCTCCACCGCCCTCCATAAGATACAAAAACCTGATACAAACTGTTCACTATGACTTCAACAAACCTGGTGTGATGTCATTAGTTTCATTAGTGATATGGCTCTGAAGGGTTAGGGCCTTATTATACATAGTTCACCACATTAGAGCAGTGGTAAGCCCACTGCGGAACATTTTCAGCCCTCAGGTCATGTGCGTTTGGCGGACTGTGGGCGCTTTGCGTGAGTCTCAGGGCGAGAGCGTTGGGCGCGTGCCAGGGCAGTGCCAGTCTCACGTTCGGCCTGAGGAGGGCGACCGGATCTGTGGAACCGTGGGGAAACAATGGCACTTCCTGTCAAGAGGGAAGTAGGGAAAAGGTTTGTGTGAGATTGTGATCTGGACACTTCGCTGAAAAACTACAAACCCCCAGTGCCCCTGAGCGGAGCTCCCAGGAGCTAATGCTACCGCTAAAGCGCAGAGCGTGAAAGGTCAAACACGCATCCACGCTCTCCACCTGTCCGCGCACCCACACCTGGGGCAGCGGCTCAGTGTTGTACAGCACGTGGCCCACTAGCTGAATGGTGGGGTAGTTTGGGTTCCAGCTCTGAAACATTGTCTTTGTGCCTTGGAGCAGGGACAATTCCCTCTGTCTGTTGTTTACGACAGCTGCAACTCTAGCACTGCATTTTCCCATCATGCCTTTGGGCTCTGTAGTACAGGCCGTGGAGGCAGCTTGACTGCCACTTTTTCACCTTCACGTAATTCTCACACCCTCACAATCTCGCTCTCTCTTTCTTTTACACTCACCCGCTCTCCCCTCCTCTCTCCTCCTCTCCTTATTCTCTCTCTCCTCCACTACCCTCCGCTCCTACTCTCTATCCTCCTCCTCCTCTCTCTGTTCTCTCTGGCATCTCTGTCCTCGTCTTTCTCTCTGTCCTCCTGTCTCTCTGTTCTCTCTGTCCTCTCTGTCCTCCTCTGTCCTCTCCTGTCCTCTCTGTCCTCTCTGTTCTCTCTGTTCTCTCCTCTCTGTCCTCTCTGTCCTCTCTGTCCTCTCTGTCCTCTCTGTCCTGTCCTCTGTCACTCTCTGTCCCTCTCTGTCCTCTCTGTTTCCTCTCTGTCCTCTCTGTCCTCTCTCTGTTCCTCTCTGTTCTCTCTGTTCTCTCTCTGTCCTCTCTGTCCTCTCTGTCCTCTCTGTCCCCTCTCTGTCCTCTCTGTCCTCTCTGTCCTCTCTGTCCTCTCTGTCCTCTCTGTTCCTCTCTGTCTGTTCTCTCTGTCCTCTCTGTCCTCTCTGTAATCTCTGTTCTCTCTGTCCTCCTCTGTCCTCTCTGTCCTCTCTGTCCTCTCTGTTCTCTCTGTCCTCCTCTGTCCTCTCTGTCCTCTCTGTTCTCTCTGTTCTCTCTGTCTCCTCTCCTCTCTGTCCTCTCTGTCCTCTCTGTTCCTCTCTGTCCTCTCTGTCTTCTCTCTGTCCCTCTTCTCTCCTGTTCTCTCTGTTCTCTCTGTCCTCTCTGTCCTCTCTCTGTCCTCTCTGTCCCTCTCTGTCTCTTCTGTCTCTCTGTCCTCTCTGTCCTCTCTGTCCTCTCTGTCCTCTCTCTCTCTGTGTTCTCTGTCCTCTCTGTCCTCTCTGTTCTCTCTGTCCTCTCTGTTCTCTCCTCTGTCCCTGTCCTCTGTCTCTCTGTTCCTCTCTGTTCTAACTCTGTCCTGTTCTCTCTCTGTCCTCCTGTCCTCTCTGTCTCTCTGGATCTCTGTCCTCTCTGTCCTCTCTGTTCTCTCTGTCCTCTCTGTTTCTCTCTGTCCTCTCTGTCCTCTCTGTCCTCTCTGTCCTCTCTGTTCTCTCTGTCCTGTGTGGGTGGAGCAGTTGAATTGTTTGTGTCAGTTTGTCCCAGGGCAGAAGGGGGCGCAGTTGTAGCGAGCGATGTGCAGTGACACAAAAGTGTTTCTATTATTATTTTTACAAACACGTCCTGAGCTCAGAGACTGTCTCATCTTCAGGCGACATGTTGAGTCTGGACAGTTTTTTTTTTCCATTTTCTGCTGAAAGTTTTGACGACGTGGAAACAAACAAAACACTGTGTCACTTTTCAGGCTCTTGGCTCTGAACTAAGCAGCTGGCATAGAGACTGTCTCCATAGAAACAAACAAGTGACAACGACTGAACTGAGCAAACACCTACGAAAAATAATGCCACCGCGGAACAGAGGAAAAGTCGCGATCATCGACGGCAGTGAAACAACAAATTTTCACAGAGACTAATGACTCCTCTCCACATCCAGATGTTAATATAAACTTACAGAGCTAAGCTTGCTAGCTAGACTGTTAATATAAACGTCAGAGCTAACCGCTAGCATAGACGGCAGTTAAACGAAACAGAGCAGCTCATTTGGAGACTGTTAATATAAAGCAGAGCTAAGCTGCTAGCATAGACTGTTAATATAAACGTACAGAGCTAAGCTGCTAGCATAGACTGTTATATATAAACGTACAGAGCTAACCTGCTAGCATAGACTGTTAATATAAACGTACAGAGCTAAGCTGCTAGCATAGACTGTTAATATACACGTACAGAGCTAAGCTGCTAGCATAAGGACTGTTAATATAAACGTACAGAGCTAAGCTGCTAGCACATAGACTGTTAATAAACGTACAGAGCTAAGCTGCTAGCATAGACTGGTTAATATAAACGTACAGAGCTAAGCTGCTAGCATAGACTGTATAAACGTACAAGCTAACTGCAGGCTAAAAGTACAGAGCTAAGCTGCTAGCATAGACTGTTAATATAAACGTACAGCTAGCTGCTAGCATAAGCTGCTATATACACACTGCTAGCACAGACTGTTAATATAAACAGAGCTAAGCTGCTCTACACTGTCCACAAATATAGAGCTAAGCCGTTAGCATAACACACACTGCTCCAAGCCTCGATGCTCATTCGTTTGGAGCTGTTGTTGTGGTATCGTCTCACTCAATCACTTCTTTACACTCTGTGTTAAAAATAAACTTGAATAACTTGAGTGACAGAGCTGCAGACAGAGTAGTGCCTCTAGTTAGAGAGTGTTGATGACCTCAGCTGGTCCAGAGTCAGACGTTGCTGTTTCCTGTTGTGTCCAGTCTTGTGTCCGCTGCTGTGTAAGAATGGAGGGCTGTGTCTGCAGAAGGACCGCTGTCTGTGTCCTCCAAACTTCACTGGAAAGTTCTGCCAGATCCCAGTGTCCCCAACGTCCTCCAACGCGTCCTCCTCCGGCCACGCCCACCTGTCCTCCAATCACAGCCCGCCGCCGTCTCCGCTCTCGGCCAATCAGGAGCTCACGCACTCCGAGTTTGTCCTGCCCCTTGGACCCAACCAGGAAACTCGGAGCGCCGGAGGTGAGTCAGACGCCCTCCCTGTGTCTCCGTGTGTCTCTATGTCTCTGTGTGTCTCTGTGTGTCTCTGTGTCTCTGTCTCTCTGTCTCCCTGTGTCTGTGTCTCTGTGTATCTCTGTCTCCTCTTGTAGTCTCTGTGTGTCTCTGTGTCTTTCTGTGTCTCTGTGTCTCTGTGTCTCTGGTGTGTCTCTGTGTCTCTGTGTCTCTGTGTCTCTGTGTCTCTGTGTCTCCCTGTGTCTCTGTGTCTCTGTGTCTCTGTGTCTCTGTGTGTCTCTTGTCTCTGTGTGTCTCTGTGTCTCTGTGTGTCCTCTCTGTCTCTCTGTGTCTCTGTGTCTCTTGTGTCTCTCTGTGTCTCTGTGTCTCTGTGTCTCTCTGTGTCTCTGTGTATCTCTGTGTCTCTGTGTGTCTCTGTGTATTCTGTGTGTCTCTCTGTGTGTCTCTGTGTCCTCTGTGTCCTCTGTGTCTCTCTGTGTCTCTGTCTCTGTGTGTCTCTGTATCTCTCTGTGTCTCTGTGTTGTCTCTGTGTCTCTGTCCTCTGTGTGTCTCTGTCTCTCTGTGTCTGTGTTCTGTGTGTCTCTGTCTCTCTGTGTCTTCTGTGTCTCTCTGTGTCCTCTGTGTCTCTGTGTCTCTGTGTGTCTCTGTCTCTATGTGTCTCTGTGTGTCTCTGTGTCTCTGTGTCTCTGTGTGTCTCTGTCTCTCTGTGTCTCTGTCTCCCTGTGTCTCTGTGTCTCTGTCTCCCTGTGTCTCTGTGTCTCTGTGTCTCCCTGTGTCTCTGTCTCCCTGTGTCTCTGTGTCTCTGTCTCCCTGTGGTCTCTGTGTCTCTGTCTCCCTGTCCTCCTGTGTCTCTGTGTCTCTCTGTCTCCCTGTGTCTCTGGGTCTCTGTGTCTCTGTGTCTCCGTCTCCCTGTGTCTCTGTCTCTGTCTCCCTGTGTCTCTGTGTCTCTGTCTCCCTGTGTCTCTGTGTCCCTGTGTCTCTGTGTCTCTGTCTCCCTGTTCTCTGTGTCTCTCTGTGTCTCTGTGTCTCTGTGTCTCTGTGTCTCTGTCTCCCTGTGTCCTCTGTGTCTCTGTCTCTGTGTCTCTCTGTGTCTCTGTGTCCTCTTCTCTGTGTCTCTGTGTGTCTCTGTCTCCCTGTGTCTCTGTGTCTCTGTGTCCTCTGTGTCTCTGTGTCTCTGTGTCTCTCTGTGTTCTCTGTCTCTCTGTGTCTCTGTGTCTCTGTGTCTCTGTGTCCTCTCTGTGTCTCTGTGTGTCTCTGTCTCTCCTGTGTCTCTGTGTGCTCTGTCTCTCTGTGTCTCTGTGTGTCTCTGTCTTTCCTGTGTCTCTGTCTCCCTGTCTCTGTGTCTCTGTGTCTCTGTGGTCTCTGTCTCTGTCCCTCTCTGTGTCTCTGTCTCCCTGTGTCTCTGTGTCTCTGTCGTCTGTCTCCCTGTGTCTCTGTGTCTCTGTGTCTCTGTCTCCCTGTGTCTCTGTGTCTCTGTGTCTCTGTGTCTCTGTAGTCTCTGTCTCCCTGTGTCTCTGTGTCTCTGTCTCTCTCTGTGTCTTCTGTCTCTCTGTGTTCTCTGTCTCTGTATCTCTGTGTCTCTGTGTGTCTCTGTATCTCTCTGTGTCTCTGTGTCTCTGTGTCTCTGTGTCTCTGTCTCCTGTGTCTCTGTGTCTCTGTCTCCCTGTGTCTCTGTGTCTGTCTTTCTGTGTCTCTGTGTCTCTGTGTCTCTGTGTCTCCTGTGTCTCTGTCTCTCTGCCTCCCTGTGTCTCTGTGTCTCTGTGTCTCTGTCTCCCTGTGTCTGTGTCTCTGTCTCCCTGTGTCTCTGTGTCTCTGTGTCTCTGTGTCTCTGTGTCTCTGTCTCCCTGTGTCTCTGTGTCTCCCTGTGTCTCTGTGTCTCTGTCTCCCTGTGTCTCTGTGTCTCTGTCTCCCTGTGTCTCTGTCTCTCTGTCTCCCTGTCTCTGTGTCATCTGTGTCTCTGTCTCTCCTGTGTCTCTGTGTCTCCTGTGTCTCTGGGTCTCTGTGTCTCTGTGTCTCTGTCTCCCTGTGTCTCTGTGTCTCTCTGTGTCTCTGTGTCTCTGTCTCCCTGTGTCTCTGTGTCCTCTGTGTCCTGTCTCTCTGTCTCCCCTGTGTCTCTGTGTCTCTCTGTGTCTCTGTGTCTCTGTCTCCTGTGTGTCTCTGTGTCTCTGTGTCTCTGTCTCCCTGTGTCTCTGTGTCTCTGTCTCCTCTGTGTCTCTGTGTCTCTGTGTCTCTGTCTCCCTGGTCCCTGTGTCTCTGTGTCTCTGTGTCTCTGTGCTCTCACACTCTGTTCCTCTGTCTCGTCTCCCTGTGTCTCTGTGTCTCTCTGTGTCTCTGTCTCCCTGTGTCTCTGTGTCTCTGTCTCCCTGTGTCTCTGTGTCTCTGTCTCTGTGTCTCTGTTTGACCTGTGTCTCCTGTGTCTCTGTGTCTCTGTGTCTCTGTCTCCCTGTGTCTCTGTGTCTCTGTGTCTCTGTCTCTCTGTGTCTCTGTGTTCTCTGTGTCTCAGTGGCGCTGTCTCTGTCTCCCGTCTCTGTGTCTCTGGTGTCTCTGTCTCCCTGTGCTCTGTGTCTCTGTCTCCTGGGTCTCTGTGTCTCTTCTACTGTGATCTCAAAACTGTCTCTCTGGGTCTCTGTGTCTCTGTGTCTCCTGTGTCTCGTGTCTCTGTCTCCCTGTGTCTCTGTGTCTCTGTGTCTCTGTGTCTCTGTGTCTCCTGTGTCTTGTGTCTCTGTGTCTCTGTGTCCCTGTGTCTCTGTGTCTCCCTGTGTATGTCTCTGTCTTCTCTGTGTCTCTGTCTCTCTGTGTCTCTCTGTGTCTCTGTGTCTCCTGGTGTCTCTGTGTCTCTGTGTCTATGTCTCCCTAGGTCTCTGTGTCTCGGCGTCCTTGTGTCTCTTGTCTCTGTCTGACCTGTGGACTCTGATTCTCTGTGTCTGTGTCTCTCTGTCTCTCTGTGTCTCTGTGTCTCTGTCTCCCTGTGACCTCTGTGACCTCTGGTCTCTCTGTCTCTGTGTCTCCTGTCTCTGTCTCTGTGTCTCTGTGTCCTGACCTGTCTCTGTGTCTCTGTGTCTCTGTGTACCTCTGTCTCCCTCTGAACTCTGTTAATGACCTCTGAATGTGTCTCTGTGTCTCTGTGAACGACCTGTCTCTCTGTGTCTCTGTCGACCTGTGTCCTCTGTCTCCGTCTCCCTGACCTCTTGTCTCTGAATGTCTCTGTGTCTCTGTCCTCTCCCTGACCTCTGTGTCTGTCTGACCTGTGACTGGTCTCTGTGTCTCTGTGTCTCTAATGTCCTCTGTCTCTGTCTCCCTGTGTCTCTGTCTCCCTGGTCTCTGTGTCTCTGTCTCCCTGTGTCTCTGTGTCTCTGTCACCTCGTGTCTCTGTCCTCTCCTGTGTCTCTGTGACTTCTGTGTCTCTGTGTCTAGTGTCTCCCTGTGTCTCTGTGTCTCTCGTGTCTCTGTCTCCGAGGCTGTCTTCTCTGTGTCTCAGGTGCTCCCAGTCTCGGTGTCTCTGTGTCTCTGTCTCCCTGTGTCCTGTGGTGTGTCTCAGATGTCTCCCTGTGTGTCTCTGCCCTCTCTGTCTCAGTCTCAAGTACTCTCTGTGTCTGCCCTCTCTGTGTGTCCCTGTGTCTCTGTTCTCCCTGTGTCTCTGCCCTCCCTGTGTGTCTCTGCCTGTCTCTGTGTCTCTGTGTCTCTCCCCGTGTGTCTGATGCCCTCCCTGTGTCTCTGTGTCTCCTCCCACACTCACTCTTCCTCTGTGCAGCTCCCAGTCCTCCCGGGTGAAGGTGCGAGTGCAGCACCCCCCAGAGGCCAGTGTCAAAGTGCATCAGGTCCTGAAGGTGAAACGTTTTGTTTCATTTGACCCAAACTGCCTGGAGGTCAGAGGTCAGAGGTCAGAACTCTCAGGGGAGTGTCAGACTGCAGACCGGGGCTGTTCCCTACAGGGGGCGCTGTTTAGGGACACGACAGTGTCAGTGGTGTCTGAAAGTTCCAGGGAGTGAAAATCAGGGTTTTGAGATAGCTTGACTGAGTATGAAGAGTGACACTTTAATAAAGTAAACCGTTTATCGTGTAAAGGACATCGCTGCTTTAGCTCGAGCTGTTTAAAGAGTATTTTCACATTTAAAGAGTATTTCCACATTTAAAGAGTATTTTCCACATTTTTGTAGTATTTTCCACATTTAAAGAGTATTTCCACCATCTAAGATAAAAATGAAACCGTCTGTTACGTGAGCACAGCTCTGATTGAGGCTGTACAGCTGGTGTCCAAACTATGGAGACTATGGATCATAAACAACACATTGTGCCACAGTGAAATCCCCCTTTTGAATGACAGTGACAGTCTGAATGACCTGTGAACGACATCTTAATGACCTCTGACCTTTGAACAACCTTTGACATGACCTCTGAATGACCAGTGATCTCTGAACGACCTCTGAACGACCTCTTAATGACCTCTGAATGACCTCTGTGACCCTTGACCTCTGAACAACAGTTTTGAATGACCTCTGAATGACAGTGAACGACCTCTTAATGACCTCTGAATGACCTCTGACCTCTGAACGACTCTGAATGACCTCTGAACGACATCTTAATGACTCTGACCTTTTGAACAACCTTTGAACGACCTCTGTTTTGACCTCTGACAGTCTGAACGTCCTCTTAATACACCTCTGAATGTACCTCTGACCTCTGAACGACTTCTGAATGACCAGTTTTGAATGACCTCACCTCGGGGGCCGGCGCTCTGGGGTCACTGACACAGGGGGTCAGCGGGATTTTCCTCTGTCACAGGTGCGGTCTGGGGTCACCTCGGGGTCAGCGGGGTTTCCGGTGACCAGTGTCCAGGGGCGTCCAGTGCTCAGACCGTGACACAGCGGGACTTACACCCCACAATCAGGCTACTGCTTCAGAGAGGTGCAGCAGGGCCAGGTGAGCCAGATGCCCTCCCTATGTGTACAGATGCCCTCCCTGTGTGTCAGATGCCCTCTCTGTGTGTCAGATGCCCTCCCCGTGTGTCAGATGCCCTCCCGGCTGTACTTTACTTTCTGTGTGTGTCTGTAGTGCAGTTCTCCTCTCCCCCGTGCTCGGAGCAGAGAAACCTGCTGCAGAGGTGTTGGAAAAGCCTGGGGCATCAACGACTGTGAGCTCTGCCCAAACCGCACAGGTAAAACATCAGACTACTGCTGTGTCCTCGAGCAACACACTCCCCCACACTGTCCTACAGTGACAGTTTTGTACAGTGACAGTTTTGTACAGTGACACAGTTTTGTACAGTGACACAGTTTTGTACAGTGACAGTTTTGTACAGTGACAGTTTTGTACAGTGACACAGTTTTGTACAGTGACAGTTTTGTACAGTGACACAGTTTTGTACAGTGACAGTTTTGTACAGTGACCAGTTTTGTACAGTGACGTGCAGTGGGTGGAGCTGACGTGCGTCGTGAGCACTTCCTGTTTGTGTGGCGGTGTCCAGCGGGTCAGACATGTGCATTATTACATGTACAGTGTGTGAAATGTGCTGTATCTGAAGAAAACAGCCTGTTTCCACGGGGACAAGCCCCGCCCCCCATGTGGGAATGACATCATCACTCACACATGTGCTGCTTATTTTATTTATCGCTGCTGCTCAGGATCTTTTCTCACTGCTCCTGCTGTTTGTGTGTGTGTGTGTGTATGTGTGTATGTGTGTGTATGGTGTGTGTGTGTGTGTGTGTGTGTGTGTGTGTGTGTGTGTGTGTGTGTGTGTGTGTGTGTGTGTGTGTGTATGTGTGTGTGTGTGTGTGTGTTGTGTGTGTGTGTGTGTGTGTGTGTGTGTGTGTGTGTGTGTGTGTGTGAGTGTGTGTGTGTGTGTGTGGTGTGTGTGTGTGTGTGTGTGTGTGTGTGTGTGTGTGTGTGTGTGTGTGTGTGAGTGTGTGTGTGTGTGTGTGTGTGTGTGTGTGTGTGTGTGTGTGTGTGTGTGTGTGTGTGTGTGTGTGTGTGTGTGTGTGTGTGTGTGTGTGTGTATATGTGTGTGTGTGTGTGTTGTGTGTGTATGTGAGTGTGTGTATGTGTGTGTGTGTGTGTATGTGTGTGTGTGTGTGTTGTGTGTGTGTGTGTTTCTTTGTGTGTGTGTTGTCTTTGTGTGTGTGTGTTGTGTGCGGTATATACATATATGTGTGTGTGTGTATATCTTATATGTGTATATATATATATATGTGTATTTATATGTATGTATATATGTGTGTGTGTATGTTTGTGTGTGTGTGTGTGTGTGTGTGTTTTGTTGTGTGCGTTTGTGTGTGTGTTTCTTTGTGTGTGTGTTTCTTTGTGTGTGTGTTTCTTTGTGTGTGTGTGTGTGTTTCTTTGTGTGCGTTTGTGTGTGTTGTATAATGTCGGTGCTGTTTGTCCCTGTGAACGTGGCAGGAGCAGCGTCTCTAGTCCGAGCTCAGAGGAAAGTGACTCTGTCTTTGTGTTTCAGACAAAGGCGACAGCAGCTGTCCACTCGGGTTTGAGAGCGTCAACGGGACCAAGTGTGAAGGTGAGCGCCACCTACAGGCCATGTGCTGTCACTGCAGGTCATTTATAATAAAGACTTTTACGTCTCAGATACGAGGTGAACACGTTTAAATCAAATATAACTTTTACTGATGACTGTTCTAATGATCTGATTCTTTCATGACAAAAACACTGGTCAAGATGTTCCATTTATTTATGTTATAATCTGGTGTTTTAGCCTCCAGACGATTCTCCAATCAGAAAGCAGGATGAGCGTCATGTGACTCTCTCGTTTGTGTTGCCAGGTTCAAAGCTGAAATCCAGTTTTTAAACCTAAAATGCCTCTCTCTGGTCTGAATGGTCCTAAACTCCAGCCCCTGCAGCCTCATGAGTCAGTGCTAGTGCAGCCTGTGCAGCTCAGTGAATCTGGAGGTTCTGAACATGAGGCCTGTCCATAAACTGAGAGACACTGTGTCTCTGCAGGACAAGGCTCTGGACACAGGCTCAGGTGTGAGTGTAGTACCTTTATACACCAGCAGGAGGCAGGACACTGACAGCTCCTTTAAGTAAATGTAAACTGTGCTGTTGTTCGTGTGTGGACTGAACCTCTCCTCCTGTGTGACCGCTGCCCCCTGGTGCCCGTGTGTGGGTCTGCGTGTGTGTGTACGTGTGTGTGTACATGTGTGTGTATGTGTTTGTGTGTGTGTGTGTGTGTGTGTGTACATGTATGTGTGTGTGCGTGTGTGTATGTGTGTATGTGTGTGTGTGTACATGTATGTTTGTATGTGCGTGTGTGTGTGGGTCTGCGTGTGTGTACATGTGTGTGTACACGTGTGTGTGTGTGTGTGTTTGTGTGTGTGTGTGTGTGTGTGTGTATGTGTGTGTGTTGTGTGTGTGTGTGTGTGTGTGTGTGTGTGCATGTGTGTGTTTGTGTGTTTGTGTGTGTGTGTGTGTGTACATGTATGTATGTGTGTGCGTGTGTGTATGTGTGTATGTGTGTGTGTGTGTGTGTGTGTACATGTATGTTTGTATGTGCGTGTGTGTGTGGGTCTGCGTGTGTGTACATGTGTGTGTACATGTGTGTGTACACGTGTGTGTGTGTATCCGTGTGACTGTGCACGTGTGTTAAAGACATAAACGAGTGTGAGGAGCGGGGCCGCTGTGAGCACGGTCTGTGCGTGAACACTAGGGGGAGCTACAGCTGTGTGTGCAGTGAGGGCTTCATCCTGGACGCCACCCACGGCCTCTGTATCTGTGAGTAACTGTGTGTGTGTGTGTATGTGTGCACGTTCTGAAGCATGTGAAAGGACCTGCATCATTCTGCCTGGCAACAAACGCACCAATCAGAACGCAGCGCTGATGTTTGTGCTCCGTGTGTCGCTCTGGTCCCAGTCTGTATCGTCCTGTGTCTGAACGACGTGTCTGAGTTCAGTTCTGTTGGACAGAGGGCGGGGATGCACCGATACGATACTGGTATCGAATATTGGCACCGATACTGAAAAAGTTTGGGTCCATGTTTATCAGACGATTTAGAGGCTGATTTATTCTGCGTGTTTCATAATGTCTTCTCCAAGACATTATGAAACACTCTCACATAAATCTGGAGAAGGCATTCGACCGTGTCCCTCGTGGTGTCCTTTGGGGGGTGCTCCGGGAGTATGGGGCCCGGGGCCCTTTGCTCAGGTCTGTCCAGTCCCTGTCTGACCGGAGCAGGAGCTGTGTTCTCTGCAGTGAGTCAGACTTGTTCTGGTGCATGTTTGAATCCCCCAGGCCTGCACTTTGTCACCGGTTCTGTTCATTGTTTTTATGGACAGAATTTCTTGTGCAGTCTGGGGCCGGAGGGGGTCTGGTTCAGGGGCCGGAGGGGGTCCGGTTCAGGGGCCGGAGGGGGTCTGGTTCAGGGGCCGGAGGGGGTCCGGTTCAGGGGCCGGAGGGGGTCCGGTTCAGGGGCTGGAGGGGGTCTGGTTCGGGAACCACAGGATCATCTCTGCTGTTTGCAGATGATGTTGTCCTGATGCTTCTTCGAGTCAGGACCTGCAGCTCTGGGTTTGAGCCGAGTGTGAAGTGTCTGGGATGAGAATCAGCTCTTCAACATCTGAGGCCATGGTTCTCGACCAGAAAAAGTTGGCTTGCCCTCTTTGGGTGGGTGGGGAGGTTCTGACTCAAGTGGAGGAGTTCAAGTATCTCTGGGTCTTGTCCAGAGTGAGGGGAGGATGGAGCGTGAGATTGACAGTTGGATCAGTGTCTGCAGTGATGTCGCTGTATCGTCTCTTGTGGTGAAGAAGGAGCTGAGTCTAAAGACAAAACTCTGGATTTACCTCAATCTACGTTCACCTCACCTCTGGTCATGACTCTGGGTAATGACCTAAAGGACAAGATCACGGATACAAGCGAAAGAAATGAGTTTCCTCCACAGAGTGGCTGGGCGCTCCCTTAGAGATAGAGTGAGGAGCTCAGTCACACGGGAGGAGCTCGGAGTAGAGCCGCTGCTCCTACACGTCAAGAGGAACCAGCTGAGGCTCGGGCATCTGTTCAGGATGCCCCTGGACGCCTCCCTAGGGAGGTGTTCTGGGCATGTCCCACCAGGAGGAGGCCCTGGGGAAGACCCAGGACACACTGGAGGGACCATGTCTCTCTGGCCTGGGAACGCCTTGGGATTCCACCGGAGGAGCTGGAGGACGTGTCTGGGGTGAGGGAAGTCTGGGAGTCCCTGTTTAGACTGATGCCCCCGCGACCCGGCCCCAGATAAGAGGAAGAACATGGATGGACGGATGTTTCATAATGTTTGAGCTTTAATTATATGAAGCGCCTCAGTCGTGACAGACACTGGTATCGAAGATCAAAGTATCGATTAGTCAAAGTATCGATATCAGACCCAAAAATCGGTGCCTCCCTGTCTCTGACTTTGTGTCCCGTTTATGTCCCGTGTCTGTGTTCACTCATCAGGTCTGGAGGAAGGTTGTGGGTTAGATTCCTGACAGAGGTGTGGAGTTTGCATGTTCTCCCCGTGTCCTGGGTTCACGTGTTTTCACAGTGGGTCAAAGCTGAGACAGTCCTGAAGACACTGGACATGGGTCAAATGCAGAGGACACACTGGGTTTATTTTTCACATTTTGAGGTTTCTCATTCGTTGTTTTTCAAATGTGATTCATCCTGAAGCAGTTCAGTTCTGTTCAGTTCAGTTCAGTTCTGTTCAGTTCTGTTCTGTTCTGGTCTGTTCTTCGGTCGGTGCCACAGCTGCCCCGGGGCAGACAGACACAGAGGTGGCTGTCGCGTATCGTCTCTCTCTGGGTCAAAGGTCGATCCTTCTTCACGGTCAGACTGCAGACAGGGGGCGCTAACTGTTTGTCCAGTGTTTGTGTCGTGGCTGATCTGTTTGTCTAATGCATGAGCCAGAGTCCAGTACATCCTCTACCTCTCAGAAACACTCTCTCCATCTCTCCGTCTCTCCAACTCTCCATCCCTCCATCTCTCCATCTCTCCATTTCTCCTCCCTCCATCTATAACTCCTTTAACCCCTCACTCTCTCTCCCTCTAACTCTCTTCTTTCTCCCTCTCTCCTCTCCTCTTCTCCTCTCCCTCTCTAACGCTCTTCTTTCTCTCTGTCTCTCTCTCCTCTCCTCTCTTCCTCTCTAACTCTTTTCTTTCTCTGTCTCTCTCTCCTCTCCTCTTCTCTCCCTCTCTAATGCTCTTCTTTCTCTCTCTTTCTCTCTCTCCTCTCCTCTCCCTCTCCAACTCTCTTCTCTCTCTCTCTCTCTCTCTCCTCTCCTCTCCCTCTCTAACTCTCTTCTCTCTCTCTCTCTCTCTCTCTCTCTCTCCTCTCCCTTCCCTCTCTCTCTTCTTTCTCTCTCCTCTCCTCTCATCCCTCCCTCTCTCACTCTCTTCTTTCTCTCTCCTCTCCTCTCATCCCTCCCTCTCTCACTCTCTTCTTTCTCTCTCTCAGCCCACAGAGTGATTTCGGAGGAGAAGGGGCAGTGTTTCCGGGTGGTGTCTCCTCTCTCTTCTCCTTCTTCTTGCTCTCTGCCGATCCTTCGCTCCATCACCAAACAGATCTGCTGCTGCAGTCGAGTGGGGAAGGCCTGGGGCGAGGAGTGTCAGCGGTGCCCGCCCTTCGGATCAGGTCAGACACACTGTCACTTTCTGAAACCCGCCTGTTCAAACTCTTCAAACTGTTCAGATGTTTCTCCAGGTTCTCGTCGTTTCTTCTCATTTTCCTCTGAAGTTGTATTTGGAGTGATTCATGTCTGAGTTTAATCTTTGATCCACTATTTTCAAGATGTCATTTTGTCGATCTGCCGGCAGCATGTACAGACTGAACAACAGGGGTCCCAGGATTGACCCCTGGGGCCCCCCACAGCTCAGGACATTTTATCAGAGACACATTTTCCAGTTTCAACAAAGAACTCCCTGTTTTCTAGACAGGACTTGAACCAGTTTAGTGCAGTAGCTCAGATGCCCTCCCAGTCCTCTAGTCTCTGTAAGAGGATCATGATCCACAGAGTCAAAGACTCAGATCTAACAGGATCAACACTGAGACTTCATCAGTGTCAGGAGGATGTGTCGCCTTGATCAGAGCATCTCAGTCTGTGGTGGGTCTAAAACCGGCTGGAAAATATCAGAGAGATGTTCATTTGGAGGAAGTTAATAAACTGTTGGGAAACAACTTTTTCGAGGACTTTGCCTAAAAACAGCAGATTTGAGATTGGTCGGTAATTGTTCAATATTGTGTCATCAGGACTGTTCTTCTTTAGGACAGACTTGATAACCACAGTTTTCAAAGCTCTTGGGAATGTTCCAGATTGAAGTGACATATTAACTTTACAAACGAGTGACACAAACTGAGCTCAGACTTTATAAATGTGACACATGGAGGCAGCATGAAGATGAACTCAGACTGTGACCATCTCTGGGACAGTTTTGTCAGTTACAGGAGCAGAGTGAGTCAGCTCTGTGTCCAGGTTGGGAATTAGTTCTAACGGCAGCGAGGCTGGAGGTTTGTTAATCTGTTTACTGTCACAAACAGGACACAGAGTTGTTACTGCAACAATAATGTGATAAAAATCCCTCTCCTTGTTCTACATAAACTGTGGTTGTTCATGTTCATCTTTTCTCTGTAAATCTCAGAATGAACCTGGAGCTTTGACTTCATTCCCGCTCGGCCCTCCTCTCTTTTCTGTGCCTGAGTCATTCCTCCATGGAGCTTTCTGCTGATCTTTAACCATTAGAGGTTTTATTTGTCATCCATATTTGAATAATCTAGAGATCTCTCCCAAGCCCTATTCAAACCCTCCTTATGGTTAGCAGTACGAGTCTGTACAAGGCTCCGCCCACACGCCTACATCACCCATGCTCCCTGTAGTTTCATTAGTGGGATGATAGTGCTCTGAAGGCGGAGTGACTTAGCACAGAGAGCAAATGGAGGGAGAACCTATAAAACATGTGAATATGTGTTTTGGGTGAATATATCATGTTGAAAACAGTAAAAAGTCGACATATGTTTTGTGTTTGAGTTGATGCCCCACTGGAGTAAAATGCCCCCTCTTTAAATAATCTGATTTCTCGTGTCCCCAGCTGCGTTTAAGGAGATCTGTCCTGCGGGTCCTGGATACCATTACTCCGCCTCAGCGCTGCAGTTCAACCAGAGAGCCATAGAACATCTGGGCCACAGGGGGGCGCCGCTGCTGCCATTCAACTCCACACACAGAGACGCCGCAGGTCACACAATTTAGAGGAAATAATACGTCACGTTTGTATTGCACAAGTCAGAGGGGCTTTGTTTACTCCAACCAAGTCAGATTAATGCCAGAGCGTCGTGTCGAGAGGGACGGGAGGGACGGGAGGGACGGGAGGGACGGGCTCTGGGACAGGCTCTGGGACGGGAGGGACGGGAGGGACGGGCTCTGGGACGGGAGGGACGGGCTCTGGGACGGGCTCTGGGACGGGCTCTGGGACAGGCTCTGGGACAGGCTCTGGGACGGGCTCTGGGACGGGCTATATGGGACGGGAGGGACAGGCTCTCTGGACAGGGTCTGGGAGGAGGGACGGGCTCTGGGACAGGCTCTGGGACGGGAGGGACAGGCTCTGGGACGGGAGGGACGGGAGGGACAGGCTCTGGGACGGGAGGGGACGGGAGGGAACGGGCTCTGGGAGGAGGGACGGGGGAGGGACGGGCTCTGGGACGGGAGGGACGGGAGGGACGGGCTCTGGGACGGGCTCTGGGACGGGCTCTGGGACGGGAGGGACGGGCTGGGACGGGAGGGAGGAGGGACGGGAGGGGGCTCTGGGACGGGCTCTGGGACGGGCTCTGGGACGGGAGGGACAGGCTGGGACCACTCACTCTGACTCATGATGTTTAGGAACAGGGTTATTTTTTAAGTTAAAGTTGAGGTAGTTGACATTGTAGCACAAATTTAAAACCACATTACAGCATTGCCTCAACTTACACCATAAAATAAAACATCAGCGATCCAAAACTATAAAATATTAGGCCTGTTTGTAGCAACAGAAGCTAACATGTTACCGCGGCAACCAGAGCTAGATGATCACTTCCATCCCTCTGACCTAAGAGTGTCCCTAAAGTGCTGTAGAAATAACTGAAGTTGTGTTTTCACCATCAGCGCTGGACCCAAAACCCTCGATACAGTGTTTTGTTCGTTCACTTCTGACCACGCTTCTGTCGTAGGGAGCATTATACCCTCTAAAGACATAAGTCAGATCCATACACCGTGTAAAGAAGTGGACTGAGTGAGTGTGACGTCTCCCACAGCGTTCAGCTCCAAAATGAAGATCACAAACTCAGAGCTGGAGGTGTCCACGGTTCAGTCGTCCATATAAAAAGTGCTGAACCTGATTTTTAACGTCTTAAAAACTTCAAAAACAGATCTGGTTCATTTTAAACAGTTTGCAGTAGTCCAGATTTATTCCTCAGACCAGAGCAGCCCACCCGTCTTACTCCCTGGTATAAAAATGCCTTATAATTAGACACAGACAGTGATTTTAAATATTTTTGCAGTGTCAAATTGGACAAATCCCCCAAATTTTCAGAAGTTGTGGAATAATCTAGCAGAAAAGTCACACATCTTGTCCTCCCTGTGTCTCCAGGCTTCAGTCCTGGTTCTGGACTGGTCCAAACCAGACCCAGTCCTCCTCAGTCCAACAGTCTCCCGAATCCATCTGATCCAAGGAGACAGGGTCCACCTGAACCTCCAGAGTCCAGAGTGAGACCAGGAACAGGACCTGCCTCTCCTCAGAGCACTCAGAGACACGGCTCCTCCTCCTCTGTGTCCTCCTCCTCTGTCTCCTCCTCCTCCTCCTCTGTCTCTTCCTCCTCCTCCTCTTCCTCCTCCTCTTCTTTATCTTTGTCCACGTCTCGGGACAAACCTCAGAATCCAAGACCATCTCCTCCAGAACAAGGTACAGTCTCACTTCACGGTGGGCTCCTGGGTTCATGACGGTTACAGTCAGAACATACGTCTGTGTCTCTGTCAGTGCTCCAGGTTTAGGATCCATCAAAAAAGAAAAGGAACTGAAGCTAACACCTATGAGTAAAGTTATAGGAGCTAGAAGAGTCATTAGAAGCACAAATGAAGAGAAAGTTTTAACATAATGTGGAAACTCAAGAAAAAATACACAAGTGATTTAAAGATCACACGTTCAGGAGCCTGTGGTCAGTCCGAGCTCATGGTCCTGTTTAGAGTTTGTTGGCTAATGCTAATACTAATGCTAATGCTAGCTAGCTTGTGAGTGTAATGTTATTTGAGAGGGACTTGTTTAACAGCACAAATCACCCATTTTAGTTCAGATAAATCAGCTCTTTATGGCCAGATTGTGTTAAAACAAAGCTCTGAATAAAGTCTAACAGAGCCTCAGACAGAGCAGTGCCTTCAGTTAGCATCACACCTACAGGGAATGTTGATGACATCAGCTGCAGCGTATAACACTGAGTACTACAGTTTCATTATCTGACGTCAGTCCAGTGGTTCCTTGTCGCTCTTTGATGATGTCACACTTTGATGATGTTCTTTAGGAGTCGTCCGCGCTCCTTCTCGACCCGAGCAGACAAGGCCCCGCCCCCAGAGCCCTGTCACCACGACAACCACGAAGCGCCCGACCACCACGTCCACGCGTCCCCCCAGAGTCCCCAGTGAGTACTGCACTTTGACCAAAAACATTAACACGGGCAGGAAGTGATGTCACACTGTCCCGCCCACAGGTGCAGTGGGGGCGTGTCAGGCCAGACCAGGTGTATGTGGGCGGGGCCTGTGTGTGAATCAGCCAACGGGGAGGCACAGCTGTTTGTGTCACTACGGATACGAGCTCAACGCACTCAACAGCAGCTGTCAAGGTCAGAGAGTGTGATGTCATCGTCTCAGGAGGGCGGAGTCTGTCTCAGGAGGGCGGGTCTGTCTCAGAAGGGCGGGGTCTGTGTGAGACTCTCCAAACGTCTCAACTGTCTCATTATTATTTTAAGATCGGCTCCACAAACTCGTCACATTTATCTCACGTCTTAAAGTCTCGCGTCTTTGGTGAAAAATGGCTCCACTTTATTGTATACATTTTTTTTTAACTTTTGTTTATTTAAACTGACAGAGAAGACGCTGAAGTTTGGGGCAGTTTTAGTTTCATGTGGCCCAGGATTTACACAGATAATCGTTGTGATGTGATGTGAGCTCTGTAAGGCAGAGTCTTTATGAGTCTTTACATAAACGAAACATAAATGAAACATAAAAGAAGCATAAACACAGATGTGGATGTGTTTAAATCTCCTCAGACACAGACGAGTGCAGACGGAGCCCCTGTGGTCCTCACGCTCGCTGTGAGAACAACCCCGGCAGCTACAGGTGTGTCTGTCACCACGGATACAAGCTCCAAGGACTCACCTGCACAGGTAAGACACACCTGCGTACAGATACACACATACATACACACAGGTGAGACAGGAGCAGAACGAAAGGAGAGGACAGTAAGACTCACCTGCACAGGTAAGACGCACCTGCACAGGTAAGACTCACCTGCACAGGCAAGACTCAACTGCACAGATAAGACTCACCTGCACAGATAAGACTCACCTGCACAGGTAAGACTCACCTGCACAGGTAAGACTCACCTGCACAGGTAAGACTCAACTGCACAGATAAGACTCACCTGCACAGATAAGACTCACCTGCACAGGTAAGACTCAACTGCACAGGTAAGACTCACCTGCACAGGTACAACGCACCAGCACAGGTAAGACTCACCTGCACAGGTAAGACTCACCTGCACAGGTAAGACTCAACTGCACAGATAAGACTCACCTGCACAGGTAAGACTCACCTGCACAGGTATTACTCACCTGCACAGGTAAGACTCACCTGCACAGGTAAGACTCACATGCACAGGTAAGACTTACCTGCACAGGAAAGACTCACCTGCACAGGTATTACTCACCTGCACAGGTATTACTCACCTGCACAGGTATTACTCACCTGCACACGTGAGACTCATCTGCACAGGTAAGACTCACCTGCACAGGTAAGACTCACATGCACAGGTAAGACTTACCTGCACAGGAAAGACTCACCTGCACAGGTATTACTCACCTGCACAGGTATTACTCACCTGCACACGTGAGACTCACCTGCACAGGTAAAACTCACCTGCACAGATAAGACTCACCTGCACAGGACTCACCTGCACAGGTATTACTCACCTGCACACTTTATACAGGTACATTCACAGACAGGTGAGACGGGGCAGGTCAGGGTTAAACAGCTCGATACTGATATTGTTTCAGACGTGGACGAGTGTGAGGACCCTCTGCTGTGTCCTGGACAGGAGTGTGTGAACTCTGCAGGGTCCTACAGCTGTGTGACCTGTAGAGCAGGGTTTGGACTACTGCACCGCCGCTGTACAGGTACTACTACTACTACTGCACCGCCGCTGTACAGGTACTACTACTACTACTGCACCGCCGCTGTACAGGTACTACTACTACTACTGCACCGCCGCTGTACAGGTACTACTACTACTACTGCACCGCCGCTGTACAGGTACTACTACTACTACTACTACTGCACCGACGCTGTACAGGTACTACTACTACTACTACTACTACTACTACTACTACTGCACTGACGCTGTACAGGTACTGCTACTACTACTACTACTACTGCACCGCCGGTGTACAGGTACTACTGCTACTACTACTACTACTACTACTACTACTACTACTACTGCACCGACGCTGTACAGGTACTACTACTACTACTACTACTACTGCACCGACGCTGTACAGGTACTGCTACTACTACTACTACTACTGCACCGCCGGTGTACAGGTACTACTGCTACTACTACTACTACTACTACTACTGCACTGACGCTGTACAGGTACTACTACTACTACTACTACTACTACTACTACTACTACTACTACTACTACTACTACTACCGCACCGATGCTGTACAGGTACTGCTACTACTACTACTACTACTACTACTACTACTACTACTGCATCGATGCTGTACAGGCACTGCTACTACTACTACTACTACTACTACTACTGCACCAACGCTGTACAGGTACTACTTCTAGTACTCTTACCACTCGTACTACTATGACCCATCTCTGGTCCCTGTGAGTGGATGAAGTACTTTCAGCCCTTTGGCGTGTACTTCATGTATATGTGACATGTTTTTCCTCAGACATTGATGAGTGTCGTCAGGCGCCCTGCACCAACGGACGTTGTGAAAACACTCCAGGAAGTTACCGCTGCATCTGTCGCCATGGATACCGCCTCAGCAACAACACCTGCTCAGGTAAATGCACAGAGCACAGAGCACGCAACGTATGTGAAGATTTAAATACTTTCATTTTGTGTATTTCCTCTTACACAGAGCTGCCCCCTCTTTATCTTTATACACAGTGTTACTCGTATGTTCTTCATATGTTCTCAGTATGTTCTTCATATGTTCTCAGTGTGTTCTTCATATGTTCTCAGTATCTTCTTCATATGTTCTCAGTATGTTCTTCATATGTTCTCTGCATGTTCTCAGTATGTTCTTCATATGTTCTCAGTATGTTCTTCATATGTTCTCAGTATCTTCTTCATATATTCTCAGTATGTTCTCAGTATGTTCTCTGCATGTTCTCAGTATGTTCTTCATATGTTCTCAGTATGTTCTCTGTATGTTCTTCATATATTCTCTGCATGTTCTCAGTATGTTCTTCATATGTTCTCAGTATGTTCTTCATATGTTCTCAGTATGTTCTCAGTATGTTCTTCATATGTTCTCAGTATGTTCTTCATATGTTCTCAGTAAGTTCTCTGCATGTTCTCAGTGCGTTCTTCATATGTTCTTAGCGTGTTCTCAGTGCGTGCCTGTGTGTTTCAGACATAGACGAGTGTGCAGACCCGTCTCAGTGTCCAGGACAGATGTGTGTGAACTCTGTGGGCTCCTACAGATGTGTGTCCTGTCGCCATGGATACAGACTCCGCAACAGACAGTGCATCGGTAAATAACCCACACCTTTACTTTACCTGAATAACCTCTGTGTGAGGAAGAGAGGAGAGGAGGAGGAGCAGAGGAGGAGAGAAGCAGAGGAGAGGAGAGGAGGAGGAGCAGAGGAGGAGCAGAGGAGCAGAGGAGAGGAGAGAGAGGAGGAGAGGAGAGGAGGAGGAGCAGAGGAGCAGAGGAGAGGAGAGGAGGAGGAGAAGAGGAGGAGAGGAGGGGAGAAGAAGAGGAGGAGAGGAGCAGAGGGAGGAGGAGAGGAGAGGAGGAGGAGCAGAGGAGCAGAGGAGAGGAAGAGGAGGAGGAGGAGGAGGAGAGGAGCAGAGGAGAGGAGGAGGAGAAGAGGAGGAGCAGAGGAGAGGAGAGGAGGAGGAACAGAGGAGCAGAGGAGAGGAGGAGGAGAAGAGGAGGAGAGGAGCAGAGGAGAGGAGGAGGAGAAGAGGAGGAGAGGAGGAGGAGAAGAGGAGGAGAGGAGCAGAGGAGAGGAGAGGAGGAGGAGCAGAGGAGCAGAGGAGAGGAGGAGGAGAAGAGGAGAGGAGGAGAGGAGAGAGGAGGAGGAGAAGCAGAGGAGGAGCAGAGGAGAGGAGAGGAGGAGGAACAGGAGAGGAGCAGAGGAGAGGAGGAGGAGCAGAGAAGAGGAGGAGAGGAGCAGAGGAGAGGAGGAGGAGAAGAGGAGGAGGAGAGGAGAGGAGGAGGAGGAGGAGAAAAGGAGGAGAACAGAGGAGCAGAGGAGAGAGGAGGAGGAGGAGAAGAGGAGGAGAGGAGGAGAGGAGAGGAGGAGGAGAGAAGAGAGAGGAGAGGAGCAGAGGAGGAGGAGGAGGAGAGAAGAGGAGGAGCAGAGGAGGAGGAGAGGAGGAGGAGCAGAGGAGAGGAGGAGGAGAAGAGGAGGAGAGGAGCAGAGGAGAGGAGGAGGAGAAGAGGAGGAGCAGAGGAGAGGAGAGGAGAGGAGGAGGAGAAAAGGAGGAACAGAGGAGCAGAGGAGAGGAGGAGGAGAAGAGGAGGAGCAGAGGAGCAGAGGAGAGGAGGAGAGACACTTTCATTCAGGGAGTGCTCTGGTTTAAAGCCAATGAGAAAACGTTCAGTTGAATATTTATACTTATACTTTTACTTGACATAGAGGCGTTAAGTGATGACGTCACCTCCGGGTCCAGCAGCTTCACGTCTGATTTTGAGCTTTGTTTTTGTTCTTTATTCAACAAAAAGAGACAGTTACTTTTCACCAGGGTTTAACTACAAATTGTATAAAATATGTAAATAACGTAGAAATAATCTGTCATAACATTTATGATGATCAGTGTGTCTCACTAACTGCAGTCAGCGCTAACGCTAGCTTAGCCTAGCCTAGCTTCATACCTGAAACTCCCTCGTACACGTCTGTCAGGTATAACCACAGATCCATGAACGTGTGAGCTTTAAACGACCGCAGACGAAATGGAAACAAGTTCATTGTTTTTAATCACCTAATGAACCAGGAAGTGACATCACACCAGGAAGTGACATCACACCAGGAAGTGACATCACACCAGGAAGTGACATCACACCAGGAAGTGACATCACACCAGGAAGTGACATCACACCAGGAAGTCACATCACACCAGGAAGTCACATCACACCAGGAAGTGACATCACACCAGGAAGTCACATCACACCAGGAAGTGACATCACACCAGGAAGTCACATCACATTTAAAAGCCGTATATTACGCAGAACGGACTCTTGTATCTTTAATCCATGTTCTTACGCTGTTTCCTCCTCAAAAACAGACTGGAGCTGTGTTTGTTTCATTCACATGTTTGAGTCTCACTTTATTATTCGTCTGTAACATCTACAAAGCTCAAAATGCTCTGTTCCACCCTGTGATGTCATGAAATAGTGTTTTTCAGGTTAACAGTACTATGGGCCCTTTAATAAACCCTGCAGAGCGACAGCAGCACAGAGCGTTTCCTTCTTCTCTTTTTTCAGTGTTTTTTGTTTCAAGTCCAGTGGTGATTGTGAAATTGTGATGTTTCACCATCTGGAAATCATTTGGAATCTGAAGGAACTGCACGACGTCTCGGCTCGTTACATGTGTACGCTGTGTTTGTTTTAGTCGATTTGGGAGCTTTGTCTTTGGCTCCGCCCCCTGACCATAATGCTGCGCTGTGATTGGTGCGATTGTGGTCTGTTTTCTCGTGTTTCAGACATAGACGAGTGCGAGGAGAGGAGGCCGTGTCCTGGACAGAAGTGTGTGAACTCTGAAGGATCCTACAGCTGTGTGTCCTGCTCAGAAGGATACAGCTCCGTCAACGGAGTCTGCACCGGTGAGGAGGAGAAACTTTCAACACACAAATACAATGAGGAGGAGAGGAGGAGGAGCAACACACAAATACTATGAGGAGAAGAGGAGGAGAGGAGGAGGAGCAACAACACACAAATACTATGAGGAGAAGAGGAGGAGAGGGTCAGAGGAGCAGAGGAGCAGAGGAGAGGCTCAGAGGAGGAATAACACCAGTACTACTGCAGATAGAAGGAGGAGGAGGAGAGAAGCAGAGGAGGAGCGGAGGAGAGGAGGAATATCACACCAATACTACTGCAGAAAAGAGGAGGAGAGAGGCAGAGGAACAGAGGAGAGGAGGAGAGGGCCAGAGGACGAATAACACACCAGTACTACTGCAGAAAAGAGGAGGAGGAGAGGAGGAGCAGAGGAGAGGGTGAGAGGAGAAATGAGAAATAACACCAATACTTCTGCAAATATGGAACAGAACAGAGGAGGAGAGGAGCAGAGGATCCAGAGATGAGGATCAGAGGGAGCAGAGGAGGTGCAGACGGAGCAGAGGAGGTGCAGAGGGAGCAGAGGAGGTGCAGACGGAGCAGAGGAGGTGCAGAGGGAGCAGAGGAGTCACTGTGGTTGTGTGTTTCAGACATAGACGAGTGTGCAGACCCGTCTCAGTGTCCAGGACAGACGTGTGTGAACTCTGTGGGCTCCTACAGATGTGTGTCCTGTCGCCATGGATACAGCGCCCGCGACGGCTCCTGTCACGGTAACCCACAGAACGCCCACAGACACGCCCACAGACACGCCCACTGACACGCCCACATACACGGCCATAGACACGCCCACTGACACGCCCACTGACAAGGCCACAGACACGCCCACAGACACACCTACATACACGCTCACATACACACCCACTGACACGCCCACAGACACGCCCACTGACACGCCCACTGACACGCCCACTGACAAGGCCACAGACACGCCCACAGACACGCCCACAGACACGCCCACAGACACGCCCACAGACACACCTACATACACGCTCACATACACACCCACTGACACGCCCACATACACGCCCATGGACACGGACACTGACACGCCCCCCAGAGACACGCCCACAGACACACACAGACACACGCCCACAGACACGCCCACTGACACGCCCACTGACACGCCCACATACACGGCCATAGACACGCCCACTGACACGCCCACAGACACGCCCACAGACACACACAGACACACGCCCACAGACACGCCCACTGACACGCCCACTGACACGCCCACTGACACGCCCACATACACGGCCATAGACACGCCCACTGACACGCCCACAGACACGCCCACTGACACACCCACACACACGCCCACAGACACGCCCACATACACGGCCATAGACACGCCCACTGACACGCCCACTGACAAGGCCACAGACACGCCCACAGACACGCCCACTGACACGCCCACAGACACGCCCACTGACACACCCACAGACACACCTACATACACGCTCACATACACACCCACTGACACGCCCACAGACACACCCACAGACACGGCCATAGACACGCCCACTGACACAGCCCACAGACACGCCCACAGACACACACAGACATACGCCCACAGACACGCCCACTGACACGCCCACTGACACGCCCACAGACACGCCCACATACACGGCCATAGACACGCCCACTGACACGCCCACAGACACGCCCACTGACACACCCACACACACGCCCACAGACACGCCCACATACACGGCCATAGACACGCCCACTGACACGCCCACTGACAAGGCCACAGACACGCCCACAGACACGCCCACTGACACGCCCACAGACACGCCCATGGACACGGACACTGACACGCCCCCCCAGACACGCCCACAGACATGCCAACAGACCCCACCCACATACGCGCCCATAGACACGCCCGCGAGCAGTGACATGCCCCCAGACACGCCCACTGACACACCCACAGACATGCCCACAGACACGCCCACGGACACTGACACCCCCCCAGACACGCCCACAGACACACCCACATACACGCCCACTGACAAGCCCACAGACACGCCCACACTGACACACCCACAGACACGCCCACTGACACACCCACAGACACGCCCACTGACAAGCCCACAGACACGCCCACTGACACACCCACAGACATGCCCACAGACACGCCCACGGACACTGACACCCCCCCCAGACACGCCCACAGACACACCCACATACACGCCCACTGACAAGCCCACAGACACGCCCACAGACACGCCCACTGACACACCCACATACACGCCCACTGACAAGCCCACAGACACGCCCACTGACACACCCACAGACACGACCACTGACACACCCACAGACACGCCCACTGACACATGCTCAGACACACCCACAGACACAAACACGCTCACAGACACACCCATAGACACGCCCACACACAGGCTCACAGACACGCCCACTGACGCAAACACGCTCACAGACACGCCCACACACACACCCATAGACACGCCCACACACAGGCTCACAGACACGCCCACTTACACGCCCACAGACGCAAACACGCCCACTGACACGCCCACAGACACAGACTCGCTCACAGACACAGACTCGCTCACAGACACACCCACAGACATGCCCACTGACACGCCCACATACACAGACACACCCACTGACATGCCCACTGACACGCCCACATACACAGACACGCTCACAGACACACGCATGTAACACTCACCTGTCTCTGGCCCAGTGCAGTTTGGTAACGATCCTCATCATCGTAGGTTTTTCAGAGAGACTAAAGCTGCAGCATCAAACCAATCAAAATGATAGTTTGAGTTTTACATCAAACAAATGTTCTGCAACGTCCACACTCTCCCTCACACGTGTGTGATGTTCTCTTCTTCTCTCTGTTTCTCTGTTTCTCTCTTCTTCTCTCTGTTTCTCTGTTTCTCTCTTCTTCTCTCTCTCTTTCTCTCAGACGTAGATGAGTGTCAGGCGTCTGGCTCGTGTCCGTCTCACACACAGTGTGTGAACACTCTGGGCTCCTTCAGATGTGACTGTACTCCAGGATACAGACCAGGCCCGGGACGCTCCTGTGCAGGTGAGAGGGCAGGGGTCAGAGGTCAGGGCTGTGCAGGTGAGAGGGCAGGGGTCAGAGGTCAGGGCTGTGCAGGTGAGAGGGCAGGGGTCAGAGGTCAGGGCTGTGCAGGTGCGAGGGCAGGGGTCAAAGGTCAGGGCTGTAGAGTGTTTGACTGCTCTCTGCACTGTGCAGTCTGAGGTCGTAGGAGGTTCTCTCATGTTCTGTGTTCTGCTCAGACATAGACGAGTGCCTGCAGGGGGCGCTCTGCTCAGGAGGAGACTGTATAAACACTCCAGGCTCCTTCAGCTGTGTCTGTGCCCAGGGCTTCAGCCTGAGCCACAACAAGACGCTCTGCAACGGTGAGAATGCAGTACTTATACTACAGTATTATAGTACTGCAGTACTTATACTACAGTACTAGAGTACTACAGTACTACAGTACTTATACTACAGTACTACAGTACTACAGTACTTATACTACAGTACTACAGTACTACAGTACTTATACTACAGTACTAGAGTACTACAGTACTATAGTACTTATACTACAGTACTACAGTACTACAGTACTACAGTACTTATACTACACTACTACAGTACTAATACTACAGTACTACAGTACTTATACTACAGTACTACAGTACTACAGTACTTATACTACAGTACTACAGTACTACAGTACTTATCGTGCAGTAATAGTACTACAGTACTTGTGTACTACAGTACTACAGTCTGATACTACAGTACTATAGTACTAACTGTACAGTCTCTCTCTCTCTTCCTCCTCGTGTGTATATCTCTCTCTCTCTCTCTTCCTCGTGTGTAATAGTCTCTCTCTCTTCCTCATGTGTAATAGTCTCTCTCTCTCTTCCTCGTGTGTAATAGTCTCTCTCTTCCTCGTGTGTAATAGTCTCTCTCTTCCTCATGTGTAATAGTCTCTCTTCCTCGTGTGTAATAGTCTCTCTTCCTCGTGTGTAATAGTCTCTCTTCCTCATGTGTAATAGTCTCTCTTCCTCATGTGTAATAGTCTCTCTTCCTCGTGTGTAATAGTCTCTCTTCCTCATGTGTAATATCCATGTGTAATAGTCTCTCTCTTCCTCATGTGTAATAGTCTCTCTTCCTCATGTGTAATAGTCTCTCTCTTCCTCATGTGTAATAGTCTCTCTTCCTCGTGTGTAATAGTCCTCTTCCTCGTGTGTAATAGTCTCTCTTCCTCATGTGTAATAGTCTCTCTTCCTCATGTGTAATAGTCTCTCTTCCTCGTGTGTAATAGTCTCTCTTCCTCATGTGTAATAGTCTCTCTCTTCCTCATGTGTGTAATAGTCTCTCTCTCTTCCTCATGTGTAATAGTCTCTCTTCCTCATGTGTAATAGTCTCTCTTCCTCGTGTGTAATAGTCTCTCTTCCTCGTGTGTAATAGTCTCTCTCTTCCTCATGTGTAATAGTCTCTCTTCCTCATGTGTAATAGTCTCTCTTCTTCCTCATGTGTAATAGTCTCTCTTCCTCATGTGTAATAGTCTCTCTTCCTCGTGTGTAATAGTCTCTCTCTTTCTCATGTGTAATAGTCTCTCTTCCTCATGTGTAATAGTCTCTCTCTTCCTCATGTGTAATAGTCTCTCTTCCTCATGTGTAATAGTCTCTCTTCCTCGTGTGTAATAGTCTCTCTCTTCCTCGTGTGTAATAGTCTCTCTTCCTCATGTGTAATAGTCTCTCTTCCTCATGTGTAATAGTCTCTCTTCCTCATGTGTAATAGTCTCTCTTCCTCGTGTGTAATAGTCTCTCTTCCTCATGTGTAATAGTCTCTCTCTTCCTCATGTGTAATAGTCTCTCTTCCTCATGTGTAATAGTCTCTCTTCCTCGTGTGTAATAGTCTCTCTTCCTCATGTGTAATAGTCTCTCTTCCTCATGTGTAATAGTCTCTCTTCCTCATGTGTAATAGTCTCTCTTCCTCATGTGTAATAGTCTCTCTTCCTCATGTGTAATAGTCTCTCTTCCTCGTGTGTAATAGTCTCTCTTCCTCATGTGTAATAGTCTCTCTTCCTCGTGTGTAATAGTCTCTCTTCCTCATGTGTAATAGTCTCTCTTTCCTCGTGTGTAATAGTCTCTCTTCCTCGTGTGTAATAGTCTCTCTTCCTCATGTGTAATAGTCTCTCTTCCTCATGTGTAATAGTCTCTCTTCCTCGTGTGTAATAGTCTCTCTTCCTCGTGTGTAATAGTCTCTCTCTTCCTCATGTGTAATAGTCTCTCTTCCTCATGTGTAATAGTCTCTCTTCCTCATGTGTAATAGTCTCTCTTCCTCGTGTGTAATAGTCTCTCTTCCTCGTGTGTAATAGTCTCTCTCTTCCTCATGTGTAATAGTCTCTCTTCCTCATGTGTAATAGTCTCTCTTCCTCATGTGTAATAGTCTCTCTTCCTCGTGTGTAATAGTCTCTCTTCCTCGTGTGTAATAGTCTCTCTCTTTCTCATGTGTAATAGTCTCTCTTCCTCATGTGTAATAGTCTCTCTTCCTCGTGTGTAATAGTCTCTCTTCCTCATGTGTAATAGTCTCTCTTCCTCGTGTGTAATAGTCTCTCTTCCTCATGTGTAATAGTCTCTCTTCCTCGTGTGTAATAGTCTCTCTCCTCCTCATGTGTAATAGTCTCTCTTCCTCATGTGTGTAATAGTCTCTCTTCCTCATGTGTAATAGTCTCTCTTCCTCATGTGTAATAGTCTCTCTTCCTCGTGTGTAATAGTCTCTCTCCTCCTCATGTGTAATAGTCTCTCTCTTCCTCATGTGTAATAGTCTCTCTTGTGTAATAGTCTCTGTGTAATAGTCTCTCTCTCCTCATGTGTAATAGTCTCTCTTCCTCATGTGTAATAGTCTCTCTCTCTTCCTCATGTGTAATAGTCTCTCTCTTCCTCATGTGTAATAGTCTCTCTCTCTTCCTCATGTGTAATAGTCTCTCTCTTCCTCATGTGTAATAGTCTCTCTCTTCCTCATGTGTAATAGTCTCTCTCTTCCTCGTGTGTAATAGTCTCTCTCTTCCTCATGTGTAATAGTCTCTCTCTTCCTCGTGTGTAATAGTCTCTCTCTTCCTCGTGTGTAATAGTCTCTCTCTTCCTCGTGTGTAATAGTCTCTCTCTTCCTCGTGTGTAATAGTCTCTCTCTCTCTCCTCGTGTGTAATAGTCTCTCTCTTCCTCGTGTGTAATAGTCTCTCTCTTCCTCGTGTGTAATAGTCTCTCTCTTCCTCGTGTGTAATAGTCTCTCTCTTCCTCGTGTGTAATAGTCTCTCTCTTCCTCGTGTGTAATAGTCTCTCTCTCTTCCTCATGTGTAATAGTCTCTCTCTTCCTCGTGTGTAATAGTCTCTCTCTTCCTCGTGTGTAATAGTCTCTCTCTTCTCATGTGTAATAGTCTCTCTCTTCTCGTGTGTAATAGTCTCTCTTCCTCGTGTGTAATAGTCTCTCTCTTCCTCGTGTGTAATAGTCTCTCTCTTCCTCGTGTGTAATAGTCTCTCTCTTCCTCATGTGTAATAGTCTCTCTCTTCTCTCTCTCTCTCTTCCTCGTGTGTAATAGTCTCTCTCTTCCTCATGTGTAATAGTCTCTCTCTTCCTCGTGTGTAATAGTCTCTCTCTTCCTCGTGTGTAATAGTCTCTCTCTTCCTCGTGTGTAATAGTCTCTCTCTTCCTCAGACATAGACGAGTGCCTGAGGTCGGGGGTGTGTGAAGGTGGTCGCTGTGTGAACTCTCAGGGCTCCTATCACTGTGTGTGTGACCGAGGCTTCAGCCCGAGCCCCGAGAGGAGCCACTGTCTGGGTAATACTCTGACCTATGACCCCTGACCCCAACTTCGACCTTCTCTGTCCCACTATGACTCACCGTGACCCAGTCCTGAGTGGAGTCTGGGTACTACTACTGCTACTACTACTGCGTCTGTCTGGGTAACGCTGACCTGTGACCCCCAGTCTGACCCGCGCTGACCTCTGACCGCGCTGACCTCTGACCCCTGTGGTTCATTTCCAGATGTGGATGAGTGCGTGTCGTCTCAGGGCTCTGTCTGTGGAGCTCAGCGATGTGAAAACACCATCGGCTCTTTCCGCTGCCTCAGCTCCTGTCAGCCCGGATTCACTGTGTCCCCCACCGGAGAGTGTGTGGGTGAGTGTGGGAGGGCATCTGACACACGGGGAGGGCATCTGACACACGGGGAGGGCATCTGACACACGGGGAGGGCATCTGACACACGGGGAGGGCACCTGACACACAGAGACCTTCGGATCAGACCAGGTTTAGTCACTATTTTGTTTCTCTTCACAGCATCAGCGTCTTCCTCTGACCACTCCACCTCTTCAAGCTCCTCCCACTTTCCCAGAGGCTCCTCCCCCTCCTCTACAGGCTCCTCCCCCTCCGCTAGAGGCTCCTCCCACTCCCCTTCAAGCTCCTCCACCTCTGCTAGAGGCTCCTCCCACTCCTCTACAGGCTCTTCCCCCTCCCCAGATGTCTCCCCTGTCTCTCGCTCCTCCTCACATTCTGGCTCCTCCCACTCCTCTTCAAGCTCCTCCCACTCTCCCAGAGGCTCCTCCCACTCCTCTACAGGGTCCTTCCCTCACTCCACTCCCTCGTCCACCTCCCGAGACACTTCCCTTCCTGTTTCTGGCTCTTCCCACTCCTCTACAGGCTCCTCCCCCTCTGGTAGGGGCTCCTCCCACTCCTCGTCAACCTCCTCCTCCTCTGCTAGAGGCTCTTCCCATGCCTCAACAGGCTCCTCCCTCTCCCCGGACACTTCCTCCTCAGTCTCCCGCTCCTCTCCCTCCTCCCTCTCCCCAGACTCCTCCTCCCCTGTCCCTGGCTCCTCCTTCCCTGTCACTGGCTCCTCCTCTCCTGTCCCTGGCTCCTCCTCCTCCCCTGTCCCCGGCTCCTCCTCCCGCTCCCCAGACGCCTCCTCCCTCCCCGGCTCCTCTCTGCCCTTCTCCTCTCTGCCCCCTGGTGTCCGTGGCGAGCTGCGCGAGTGTTACTATGACCTGGAGAGTGGCGTTTGCAGCGTTCTCTCGTCTAATACGACCGCTCAGGAGTGCTGCTGTACCGAGGGGCGGGGCTGGGGGCGGGGCTGCGTCTACCACACCTGTCCCCTCCCACACACAGGTGAGACCAGTGACATCAGCACAGAATCCTCATAGTTTAAAGGGGCCGTATTACTCCTCACACACAGACCTGGAGCTGAGTTTCGTTTCATTCACATGTTTAACTCACAAACCTGCAGATTTAGGCTGAGTTCTTCTCTCAAACTGAAAACACTCTGTTCCACCTTGTGATGTCATCATGTGGTAATACAGGAAGTGCTCCACTGTGTTTTTAAACTTCATACACCTTCACTATGAGTCATTTGGATCATTTCAATCTCTACTGAACTAAAGGTAAAAGGAGCTGTTCACTTGAAAACTACCACTCGATGACATCACAAGGTGGAACAGAGCATTTTGAGCTTTGGAGATGTCACAGACTAATAATAAAGTGTGACTCAAACATGTGAATGAAACAAAAGGAGGAAACAGCGTTAGAACATGGATTAAAGCTGCAAGTTAATTTTTAACTTTTTAGCAAAAATATACTAAAATAAAAAGATGTTTGTTTATTTGTAGTTGTGTTTATTGCACTGAAAAATTCAGGATACATGCTTTCTTACTGTGAGAGGGCTTGCATCTCCACAAACCTGACTCTTATTTGTCCTTATCTCCATGGAAACGCTGTTACTTTGATCAAAAGTCAAAGTGAAAGTGAAAGTGAAAGTGGAGCCATCAGTCGAGGCCAAAGACGTGAAAGTCGTCAAAAGAGTTTAAGACGTGACGAGTTTGTGGAGCTGGTCACAAAATAATAATGAGACGGTTCATTCATCCAAACACAAGTGTAACATTTTTAGATCTTTTTGCGTTTGATTTCAGACGAGTTCCAGAGTCTGTGTCCAAACGGCCGAGGATACGTGACCACCGGACCAGGAGCCTCCGACTACAGAGGTCAGTCCTGGTTTAGTCCTGGTTAAGTCTGGGTTTAGTCCTGGTTTAGACCTGGTTTAGTCCTGGTTCAGTCCTGGTCCAATCCTGGTTTAGTCCTGGTTTAGTCCTAGTTTAGGCCTGGTTTAGTCCTGGTCCAGTCCCGGTTCAGTCCTAGTCCAGTCCTGGTTTAGTCCTGGTTTAGTCCTGGTCCAGTCCCGGTTCAGTCCTAGTCCAGTCCTGGTTTAGTCCTGGTTTAGTCCTGGTTTAGTCCTGGTCCAGTCCTGGTTTAGTCCTGGTTTAGTCCTAGTTTAGGCCTGGTTTAGTCCTGGTCCAGTCCCGGTTCAGTCCTAGTCCAGTCCTGGTTTAGTCCTGGTTTAGTCCTGGTCCAGTCCCGGTTTCAGTCCTGGTCCAGTCCTGCTTTAGTCCTGGTTTAGTCCTGGTTCTGTCCTGGTTCAGTCCTGGTTTAGGTCTGGTTTAGTCCTGGTCCAGTCCTGGTTCAGTCCTGGTTCACTCCTGGTCCAGTCCTGGTCTAGTCCTGGTTTAGTCCTGGTTTAGTCCTGGTCCAGTCCCGGTTTCAGTCCTGGTCCAGTCCTGCTTTAGTCCTGGTTTAGTCCTGGTTCTGTCCTGGTTCAGTCCTGGTTTAGTCCTGGTTTAGTCCTGGTCCAGTCCTGGTTCAGTCCTGGTTCACTCCTGGTCCAGTCCTGGTCTAGTCCTGGTTCAGTCCTGGTCCAGTCCTGGTCCAGTCCTGGTTCTGGTTCTGTTTCAGATGTGGATGAGTGTAAGCGTTTTGGTCCTGAGGTTTGTAAGAGCGGTGTCTGTGTGAACAACATCCCCGGCTTCAACTGCTACTGCTCCAGTGGATACACATACAACCGCACCCTGCTGGAGTGTGCAGGTAACAGCAACACGCAACAAAGCCGCACAACCAACCCACACAAAACATAAACAAATTTTCAAAACACAGACGCAAAAATGAGACTAAAGCATTAACACGGAGGACACTAACATCTGTGTCTCAGATCATGACGAGTGTGAGGAGGACACTAACATCTGTGTCTCAGATCATGATGAGTGTGAGGAGGACACTAACATCTGTGTCTCAGATCATGACGAGTGTGAGGAGGACACTAACATCTGTGTCTCAGATCATGATGAGTGTGAGGAGGACACTAACATCTGTGTGTCTCATGACGAGTGTGAGGAGGACACTAACATCTGTGTGTCTCATGACGAGTGTGAGGAGGACACTAACATCTGTGTGTCTCAGATCATGACGAGTGTGAGGAGGACACTAACATCTGTGTGTCTCATGACGAGTGTGAGGAGGACACTAACATCTGTGTGTCTCATGACGACGAGTGTGAGGAGGACACTAACATCTGTGTGTCTCAGATCATGACGAGTGTGAGGAGGACACTAACATTTGTGTGTCTCATGACGAGTGTGAGGAAGACACTAACATTTGTGTGTCTCATGACGAGTGTGAGGAAGACACTAACATTTGTGTGTCTCATGACGAGTGTGAGGAGGACACTAACATCTGTGTGTCTCAGATCATGATGAGTGTGAGGAGGACACTAACATCTGTGTCTCATGTCGAGTGTGAGGAGGACACTAACATCTGTGTGTCTCAGATCATGATGAGTGTGAGGAGGACACTAACGTGTGTCTCATGACGAGTGAGGAAGACACTGACATTTGTGTGTCTCATGACGAGTGTGAGGAGGACACTAACATCTGTGTGTCTCAGATCATGATGAGTGTGAGGAGGACACTAACATCTGTGTGTCTCAGATCATGATGAGTGTGAGGAGGACACTCACTTCTGTGTCTCATGACGAGTGTGAGGAGGACACTAACATCTGTGTGTCTCATGATGAGTGTGAGGAGGACACTAACATCTGTGTGTCTCCTGACGAGTGTGAGGAGGACACTAACATCTGTGTGTCTCATGACGAGTGTGAGGAGGACACTAACATCTGTGTGTCTCATGACGAGTGTGAGGAGGACACTAACATCTGTGTGTCTCATGTCAAGTGTGAGGAAGACACTAACATCTGTGTGTCTCAGATCATGACGAGTGTGAGGAGGACACTAATATCTGTGTGTCTCATGACGAGTGTGAGGGGAACACAAACATCTGTGTGTCTCATGATGAGTGTGAGGAGGACACTCACTTCTGTGTCTCATGACGAGTGTGAGGAGGACACTAACATCTGTGTGTCTCATGACGAGTGTGAGGAGGACACTAACATCTGTGTGTCTCATGATGAGTGTGAGGAGGACAGTAACATCTGTGTGTCTCATGACGAGTGTGAGGAGGACACTAACATCTGTGTGTCTCATGACGAGTGTGAGGAGGACACTAACATCTGTGTGTCTCATGTTGAGTGTGAGGAGGACACTAACATCTGTGTGTCTCAGATCATGACGAGTGTGAGGACACTAACATCTGTCTCATGACGAGTGTGAGGAGGACACTAACATCTGTGTGTCTCGGATCATGACGAGTGTGAGGCGGACACTAACATCTGTATGTCTCATGACGAGTGTGAGGAGGACACTAACATCTGTGTCTCACGATGAGTGTGAGGAGGACACTAACATCTGTGTGTCTCAGATCATGACGAGTGTGAGGAGGACACTAACATCTGTGTGTCTCAGATCATGACAAGTGTGAGGAGGACACTAACATCTGTGTGTCTCTGATCATGACGAGTGTGAGGAGGACACTAACATCTGTGTGTCTCGGATCATGACGAGTGTGAGGCGGACACTAACATCTGTATGTCTCATGACGAGTGTGAGGAGGACACTAACATCTGTGTCTCACGATGAGTGTGAGGAGGACACTAACATCTGTGTGTCTCAGATCATGACGAGTGTGAGGAGGACACTAACATCTGTGTGTCTCAGATCATGACAAGTGTGAGGAGGACACTAACATCTCTGTGTCTCTGATCATGACGAGTGTGAGGAGGACACTAACATCTGTGTGTCTCAGATCATGACGAGTGTGAGGAGGACACTAACATCTGTGTGTCTCATGACAAGTGTGAGGAGGACACTAACATCTGTGTGTCTCAGATCATGACGAGTGTGAGGAGGACACTAACATCTGTGTGTCTCATGATGAGTGTGAGGCGGACACTAACATCTGTGTGTCTCAGATGATGACGAGTGTGAGGAGGACAAAAACATCTGTGTGTCTCGTGAGGAGTGTGAGGAGGACACTAACATCTGTGTGTCTCATGACGAGAGTGAGGAGGACACTAACATCTGGGTGTCTCAGATCATGACGAGTGTGAGGAGGAGAGCTGCTCTGGGGGACTCTGTGTCAACACTCAAGGCTCGTTCTACTGCAGCTGCCCCCACCCCCTGGTCCTGGACGAAACCCAACGCAACTGTGTCAACGATACACAACCAACCCTGGGTACAACTACTGCCCCTGTCTGATCCTCTGGTTTAGTCCTAGTTCAGTCCTGGTCCAGTCCTGGTCCAGTCCTGGTTCAGTCCTGATTCAGTCCTGGTTTAGACCTGGTTTAGTCCTGGTTTTGTCCTGGTTTAGTCCTGGTTCAGTCCTGGTTTAGTCCTGGTTTAGTCCTGGTTTAGTCCTGGTCCAGTCCTGGTTCAGTCCTGATTCAGTCCTGGTCCAGTCCTGGTTCAGTCCTGATTCAGTCCTGGTCCAGTCCTGGTTCAGTCCTGATTCAGTCCTGGTCCAGTCCTGGTTCAGTCCTGATTCAGTCCTGGTTTAGACCTGGTTTAGTTGTGGTTTAGTCCTGGTTTAGTCCTGGTTTAGTCCTGGTCCAGTCCTGATTCAGTCCTGGTCCAGTCCTGGTTCAGTCCTGATTCAGTCCTGGTCCAGTCCTGGCTTAGTCCTGGTTCAGTCCTGGTTCAGTCCTGGTTCAGTCCTGGTCCAGTCCTGATTCAGTCCTGGTCCAGTCCTGGTTCAGTCCTGATTCAGTCCTGGTCCAGTCCTGGTTTAGTCCTGGTTCAGTCCTGGTTCAGTCCCCTGGTTTAGTCCTGGTTCAGTCCTGGTTTAGTCCTGGTTTAGTCCTGTTCAGTAGTCCTCATTCAGTCCTGGTTTAGTCCTGGTTCAGTCCTGGTTTAGTCCTGGTTTAGTCCTGGTTTAGTCCTGGTTCAGTCCTGGTTCAGTCCTGGTTTAGTCCTGGTTTAGTCCTGGTTCAGTCCTGGTTCAGTCCTGGTTCAGTCCTGGTTTAGTCCTGGTTTAGTCCTGGTTTAGTCCTGGTTCAGTCCTGGTTTAGTCCTGGTTTAGTCCTGGTTCAGTCCTGGTTCAGTCCTGGTTTAGTCCTGGTTTAGTCCTGGTTCAGTCCTGGTTCAGTCCTGGTCCTCCTGGTTCAGTCCTGGTTCAGTCCTGGTTTAGTCCTGGTTCAGTCCTGGTCAGTAGTCCTGGTTCAGTCCTGATTTAGTCCTGGTTTAGACCTGGTTTAGTCCTGGTTTAGTCCTGGTTCAGTCCTGGTTTAGTCCTGGTTCAGTCCTGGTTTAGTCCTGGTTCAGTCCTGGTTCAGTCCTGGTTCAGTCCTGGTTTAGTCCTGGTTTAGTCCTGGTTCAGTCCTGGTTTAGTCCTGGTTCAGTCCTGATTTAGTCCTGGTTTAGACCTGGTTTAGTCCTGGTTTAGTCCTGGTTCAGTCCTGGTTTAGACCTGGTTTAGTCCTGGTTTAGTCCTGGTTCAGTCCTGGTTTAGACCTGGTTTAGTCCTGGTTTAGTCCTGGTTCAGTCCTGGTTCAGTCCTGGTTTAGTCCTAGTTCAGTCCTGGTTTAGTCCTGGTTCAGTCCTGGTTTAGACCTGGTTTAGTCCTGGTTTAGTCCTGGTTTAGTCCTGGTTTAGTCCTGGTTCAGTCCTGGTTTAGACCTGGTTTAGTCCTGGTTTAGTCCTGGTTCAGTCCTGGTTCAGTCCTGGGTTTAGTCCTAGTTCAGTCCTGGTCCAGTCCTGGTCCAGTCCTGGTTCAGTCCTGGTCCAGTCCTGGTTCAGTCCTGGTTCAGTCCTGGTCCAGTCCTGGTTCAGTCCTGGTTTAGTCCTGGTTCAGTCCTGGTTCAGTCCTGGTTCAGTCCTGGTTTAGTCCTGGTTTAGTCCTGGTTCAGTCCTGGTTTAGTCCTGGTTTAGTCCTGGTTCAGTCCTGGTTTAGTCCTGGTTCAGTCCTGGTTCAGTCCTGGTTTAGTCCTGGTTTAGTCCTGGTTTAGTCCTGGTTCAGTCCTGGTTCAGTCCTGGTTTAGTCCTGGTTTAGTCCTGGTTCAGTCCTGGTTTAGTCCTGGTTTAGTCCTGGTTTAGTCCTGGTTTAGTCCTGGTTCAGTCCTGGTTTAGACCTGGTTTAGTCCTGGTTTAGTCCTGGTTCAGTCCTGGTTCAGTCCTGGTTTAGTCCTAGTTCAGTCCTGGTCCAGTCCTGGTCCAGTCCTGGTTCAGTCCTGGTCCAGTCCTGGTTCAGTCCTGGTTTAGTCCTGGTTTAGTCCTGGTTCAGTCCTGGTTTAGTCTGGTTTAGTCCTGGTTCAGTCCTGGTTTAGTCCTGGTTTCAGTCCTGGTTCAGTCCTGGTTCAGTCCTGGTTTAGTCTGGTTTAGTCCTGGTTTAGTCCTGGTTCAGTCCAGTCCTGGTTCAGTCCTGGTTTTAGTCCTGGTTTAGTCCTGGTTCAGTCCTGGTTTAGTCCTGGTTTAGTCCTGGTTCAGTCCTGGTTTAGTCCTGGTTTAGTCCTGGTTTAGTCCTGGTTTAGTCCTGGTTCAGTCCTGGTTTAGTCCTGGTTCAGTCCTGGTTCAGTCCTGGTTTAGTCCTGGTTCAGTCCTGGTTCAGTCCTGGTTTAGTCCTGGTTCAGTCCTGGTTTAGTCCTGGTTCAGTCCTGGTTTAGTCCTGGTTCAGTCCTGGTTTAGTCCTGGTTCAGTCCTGGTTCAGTCCTGGTTCAGTCCTGGTTCCTCTGTCTCCTCAGATGAGAATGTCTCCCTCTGCTGGCAGCATGTGAGCGCTGATCTCTTGTGTCAGTCTCTTCTTCTTGGGGCTCAGCTGAGCTTCAGTGACTGCTGCTGTCTGTACGGAGAGGGCTGGGGCCTGGAGTGTGCGCTGTGCCCTCGCTCTGATACTGGTGAGTACTAGTATTACTACCACAACAACTAGTGCTACTACTCCGCCAACATGCCGTGTTGGCTGAGGTGCCTCTGGCCTGGCAGACCGGGGTGGTCCCTCGGGGAGTATGTCTCTTCACCCTCCCCGATCCCCGTGTGACTGACGCACAGGAGGAGCTCAGAGTAGAGCCACTGCTCCTCCACGTGAAGAGTTTGCAGCTGAGGTGGCTCAGGTTTCTGCTCTGGACATGGCCCACCTGAGTCCTCTCAGGCGTCTCTGAGACGTCTCTCAGATGTCTCTCAGATGTCTCTCAGGCGTCTCTCACGCGTCTCTCACGCGTCTCTCGGGCGTTTATAAAGGCGTCTATAAAGGACCTCATAAAGTGCACTTTACTTTAACCTCACGACCTCCAGAAAAGTCTGTGTTTAATCGTTTGTAAAACTACGCCCTCTGCTGTTTCCTCAGAGGACTACGCCCGTCTGTGCAGCACAGTTCACTCTCCACTTTACCCCGAGCCTTTCCCAGACCCTGGGACCAGACCAGGATCTAGAGCTGGACCCCCCAGAGAAGGACCCTCAGGTGACCATTACAGAGTCTGTCGAGGGGAGAGAGAGTGCATGTATGTGAATGAGACTGTGTAACACTGAATGTCTCCCCCAGTGCCGTACTTCCCTCCCTTCTCCTCAGAGCTGTACCCTCCGGTTCTGGACTATGACGACTCCGCTCCTGTGGGGGGCAGCAGAGGGCGGTACGACCCTGGATACAGCCCTCCGTATGGGTGAGTGACACTTTAACTCGATTCTGGTCAGAAAGATCTCAGGGGCAGCACAGGATCAGCCATAGTGACCATCGTCTCAGGCGCAGTTTGAACTGTTCTCCTCTGGGCGGCGACATGGAGCTCCTGGTCTGGGACATGTACTGCACTGTCCGCGGCTCATCTGCTCTTTACCGGCAAATTCTTCTTCATATTATTGTTCTACTGTTTGTTTTTATGTGTCTAAAGTGTAAATATTAACCCAAGTCTGAATAAAGAGGAGAACCGGGATAAATGTCGGCCATCTTGGATCCCTGTTTAACCTTTAACCTTCTGTTTCATCTCGTTCCAGAGGAGGATACTTCCCAGAACCAGACTACAATCCCGATACTCCCTATAGTCCAGATGGGTCCAGGTTTAGTCCGGACGGGTCCAGGTTTAGTCCGGACGGGTCCAGGTTTAGTCCGGACGGGTCCAGGTTTAGTCCAGATGGGTCCAGGTTTAGTCCGGATGGGTCCAGGTTTAGTCCGGACGGATCCAGGTTTAGTCCAGATGGGTCCAGCTTTAGTCCAGACGGATCCAGCTTTAGTCCAGACGGATCGAGGTTTAGTCCAGATGGGTCCAGGTTTAGTCCAGATGGGTCCAGGTTTAGTCCAGACGGATCGAGGTTTAGTCCAGATGGGTCCAGGTTTAGTCCAGATGGGTCCAGGTTTAGTCCAGATGGGTCCAGGTTTAGTTCGGACTCCAGACCCTTCCTGGTCCCTCCTGACCCCAGATCTGAGGAGGCCTTCGAGGTCCAGACTCCGCCCGCTTCAGACGGGTTCTACCCGGAGACCAGAGAAGAGGACTGGAGAGGATTCCCCCCATTCACCAGACCTGGACCAAGAAGAGTCTACGACAGTCAGTACTTCGGACCTGGTTTAGTCCTGGTTTAGTCCTGGTTTAGTCCCGTCTTAGTCCAGTCTTAGTTCTGTTTTAGTCCTGGTTTAGTCCCGTCTTAGTCCTGTTTTAGTCCCGTCTTAGTCCTGGTTTAGTCCCGTCTTAGTCCTGGTTTTAGTCCCGTCTTAGTCCTGGTTTAGTCCCGTCTTAGTCCTGGTTAGTCCCGTTTAGTCCTGGTTTAGTCCCGTGGTTTAGTCCCGTCTTAGTCCTGGTTTAGTCCGTCTTAGTCCTGGTTTAGTCCCGTCTTAGTCCTGGTTTAGTTTAGTCCCGTTTAGTCCTGGTTTAGTCCCGTCTTAGTCCTGGTTTAGTCCCGTCTTAGTCCTGGTTAGTCCCGTCTTAGTCCTGGTTTAGTCCCGTCTTAGTCCTGGTTTAGTCCCGTTTTAGTCCTGGTTTAGTCCCGTCTTAGTCCTGGTTTAGTCCCGTCTTAGTCCTGGTTTAGTCCCGTCTTAGTCCTGGTTTAGTCCCGTCTTAGTCCTGGTTTAGTCCCGTTTTAGTCCTGGTTTAGTCCCGTCTTAGTCCTGGTTTAGTCCCGTCTTAGTCCTGGTTTAGTCCCGTCTTAGTCCTGTTTTAGTCCTGTTTTAGTCCCGTCTTAGTCCTGGTTTTAGTCCCGTCTTAGTTAGTGTTTAGTCCTGTTGGTTTAGTCCCTGGTTTAGTCCTGGTTTAGTCCCGTCTTAGTCCCGTTTTAGTCCTGGTTTAGTCCCGGTTTAGTCCCGGTTTAGTCCCGTCTTAGTCCCGGTTTAGTCCTGGTTTAGTCCTGGTTTTAGTCCTGGTTTAGTCCTGGTTTAGTCCTGGTTTAGTCCTGGTTTAGTCCTGGTTTAGTCCTGGTTTAGTCCTGGTTTAGTCCTGGTTTAGTCCTGGTTTAGTCCCGGTTTAGTCCGGTTTAGTCCCGGTTTAGTCCTGGTTTAGTCCTGGTTTAGTCCCCGGTTTAGTCCTGGTTTAGTCCTGGTTTAGTCCTGGTTTAGTCCTGGTTTAGTCCTGGTTTTAGTCCTGGTTTAGTCCTGGTTTAGTCCTGGTTTAGTCCTGGTTTAGTCCTGGTTTAGTCCCGGTTTAGTCCTGGTTTAGTCCTGGTTTAGTCCCGGTTTAGTCCCGGTTTAGTCCCGGTTTAGTCCCTGGTTTTAGTCCTGTTTTAGTCCTGGTTTAGTCCCTAGTTTTAGTCCCGTCTTAGTCCCCCGGTTTAGTCCCGTCTTAGTCCCGGTTTAGTCCCGTCTTAGTCCCGGTTTAGTCCCGTCTTAGTCCCAGTTTAGTCCCGTCTTAGTCCTGTTTTAGTCCTGTTTTAGTCCTGTTTTAGTCCCGTCTTAGTCCTGTTTTAGTCCCGTCTTAGTAGTCCTGTTTAGTCCCGTCTGTTTTAGTCCCGGTTTAGTCCCGTCTTAGTCCCTGTTTTTAGTCCCGGTTTTAGTCTGTTTTTAGTCCCGTCTTAGTCCCTGTTTAGTCCCGTCTTAGTCCCGTTTTAGTCCTGGTTTAGTCCCGTTTTAGTCCCGTTTTAGTCCCGTTTTAGTCCTGTTTTAGTCCGTCTTAGTCCCTGTTTTAGTCCTGGTTTTAGTCCCGGTTTAGTCCCGTCTTAGTTAGGTTTAGTCCCGTCTTAGTCCGGTTTTAGTCCCGTTAGTCCCGTTTTAGTCCTGTTTAGTCCCGTCTTAGTCCCTGTTTAGTCCCGTCTTAGTCCTGTTTTAGTCCCGTCTTAGTCCTGGTTTAGTCCCGTCTTAGTCCCGGTTTAAGTCCTTAGGTTTAGTCCGTTTTAGTCCCCCTGAGTCCTGTTTAGTCCTGTTTTTAGTCCCGTCTTAGTCCTGTTTTTTTAGTCCCGTTTTAGTCCCGTTTAGTCCCTCCCGTTTAGTCCCGGTTTAGTCCCGTCTTAGTCCCGTTTAGTCCCTGGTTTAGTAGTCTTAGTCCTGGTTTAGTCCCGGTTTAGTCCCGTCTTAGTCCCGTTTTAGTCCCGTCTTAGTCCTGGTTTAGTCCCGTCTTAGTCCCGGTTTAGTCCTGGTTTAGTCCCGTCTTAGTCCTGGTTTAGTCCCGTCTTAGTCCTGTTTTAGTCCCGTCTTAGTCCCGTTTTAGTCCTGTTTTAGTCCCGTCTTAGTCCTGGTTTAGTCCCGTCTTAGTCCCGTTTTAGTCCCTGGTTTAGTCCCGTTAGTTTTTAGTCCCCGTTTAGTCCCGTTTTAGTCCCGTTTAGTCCCGTTTTAGTCCCGGTTTAGTCCCGGTTTAGTCCCGTCCCGTCTTAGTCCTGGTTTAGTCCCGTCTTAGTCCTGGTTTAGTCCCGGTTTAGTCCCGTTTTAGTCCCGATCTTAGTCTGTTTAGTCCCGGTTTAGTCCCGTCTTAGTCCTGTTTTAGTCCTGTCGTTTAGTCCGGTTTAGTCCCGTTTTAGTCCCGTCTTAGTCCTGGTTTAGTCCCGTCTGAGTCCTGGTTTAGTCCCGTCTTAGTCCCGTTTTAGTCCTGGTTTAGTCCCGTCTTAGTCCTGGTTTAGTCCCGTCTTAGTCCCTGTTTTAGTCCCGTTTAGTCCCGTTCTTAGTCCCGTGGTTTAGTCCCGTCTTTAGTCCCGTAGTAGTCCCGTTTTAGTCCCGTTTTAGTCCCGGTTTAGTCCCGTTTTAGTTAGTTTAGTCCCGTCTTAGTCCCGGTTTAGTCCCGTCTTAGTCCTGGTTTAGTCCCGTCTTAGTCCCGTTTTAGTCCTGGTTTAGTCCCGTCTTAGTCCCGGTTTAGTCCCGTCTTAGTCCTGTTTTAGTCCTGTTTTAGTCCCGTCTTAGTCCTGGTTTAGTCCCGTCTTAGTCCTGTTTTAGTCCCGTCTGAGTCCTGTTTTAGTCCCGTTTTAGTCCCGTCTTAGTCCCGGTTTAGTCCCGTCTTAGTCCTGGTTTAGTCCCGTCTTAGTCCCGTCTTAGTCCTGGTTTAGTCCCGTCTTAGTCCCGTCTTAGTCCTGTTTTAGTCCCGTCTTAGTCCTGGTTTAGTCCTGGTTTAGTCCCGGTTTAGTCCCGTTTAGTCCCGTTTTAGTCCCGTCTTAGTCCCGGTTTAGTCTTAGTCCCGGTTTAGTCCCGTCTTAGTCCCGTTTTAGTCCCGTTTTAGTCCCGTCTTAGTCCTGTTTTAGTCCCGTCTTAGTCCCGGTTTAGTCCCGTCTTAGTCCCGGTTTAGTCCCGTCTTAGTCCTGGTTTAGTCCCGTCTTAGTCCTGGTTTAGTCCTGGTTTAGTCCCGTCTTAGTCCCGGTTTAGTCCCGTCTGAGTCCTGTTTTAGTCCCGTCTGAGTCCCGGTTTAGTCCCGTCTTAGTCCCGTTTAGTCCCGTCTTAGTCCCGTTTTAGTCCCGTTTTAGTCCCGTCTTAGTCCCGGTTTAGTCCCGTCTTAGTCCCGTTTTAGTCCCGTCTGAGTCCCGGTTTAGTCCCGTCTTAGTCCCGGTTTAGTCCCGTCTTAGTCCTGGTTTAGTCCCGTCTTAGTCCCGTTTTTAGTCCGTCTTAGTCTTAGTCCTGTTTTAGTCCGGTTTAGTCCCGGTTTTAGTCCCGTTTTAGTCCCGGTTTAGTTTAGTCCGTTTAGTCCCGGTTTAGTCCCGTTTAGTCCTGTTTTTTTTAGTCCCGTTTTAGTCCCGTTTTAGTCCCGGTTTAGTCCCGTCTGAGTCCCGTTTTAGTCCCGTCTTAGTCCCCGTTTTAGTCCCGTCTTAGTCCTGGTTTAGTCCCGTCTTAGAGTCCCGGTTTTAGTCCCGTTTTAGTCCCGGTTTAGTCCCCGTTTTAGTCCCGTCTGAGTCCCGGTTTAGTCCCCGTAGTCTGAGTCCCGTTTAGTCCCGTCTTAGTCCCGTTTAGTCCCCGTCTTAGTCCCGGTTTTAGTCCCGTCTTAGTCCTGGTTTAGTCCCGTCTGAGTCCCGGTTTAGTCCCGTCTGAGTCCCGGTTTAGTCCCGTCTGAGTCCCGTTTTAGTCCCGTCCGGTTTAGTCCCGTCTGAGTCCCGGTTTAGTCCCGTCTTAGTCCCGGTTTTAGTCCTGTTTTAGTCCCGGTTTAGTCCCGTCTTAGTCCCGGTTTAGTCCCGTCTTAGTCCCGGTTTTAGTCCCGTCTTAGTCCTGTTTTAGTCCCGTCTTAGTCCCGGTTTAGTCCCGTCTGAGTCCCGTTTTAGTCCTGTTTTAGTCCTGTTTTAGTCCTGTTTTAGTCCCGTCTTAGTTAGTCCCGGTTTTAGTCCGGTTAGTAGTCTTAGTCCCTGTTTTAGTCCCGTCTTAGTCCGGTTTAGTCCCGTTTAGTCCCGTCTTAGTCCCGGTTTAGTCCCGTCTAGTCCGGTTTAGTCCCGTCTTAGTCCCGGTTTAGTTTAGTCCCGTTTAGTCCCTGTTTAGTTAGTCCCGGTTTAGTCCCGTTTTAGTCCGGTTTAGTCCCGTCTGAGTCCCGGTTTAGTCCCGTCTGAGTCCCGGTTTAGTCCCGTCTTAGTCCTGTTTTAGTCCTGTTTAGTCCCTGTTTTAGTCCCGTCTTTAGTAGTCCCGTTTTAGTCCCCGTTTAGTCCCGTTTCTTAGTCCCGGTTTAGTCCCGTTTAGTCCCGTTTTAGTCCTGTCTTTAGTCCCGGTTTTAGTTTAGTCCCGTTTAGTCCCGGTTTAGTCCCGTCTTAGTCCCGTCTTGAGTTTAGTCCTGAGTCCTGTTTAGTCCTGTTTTAGTCCTGTTTTAGGTCTTAGTCCTGGTTTAGTCTTAGTCCGGTTTAGTCCCTGTCTTTAGTCCCGTTTTAGTCCTGTTTTAGTTAGTTTCCCGGTTTAGTCCCGGTTTTAGTCCCCGGTTTAGTCCCGTTTTAGTCCCGGTTTAGTCTGTTTAGTCCTTAGTCCCGTTTTAGTCCCGGTTTAGAGTTTCCCGTTTAGTCCGGTTTAGTCCCGTTTTGAGTCCCCGTTTTAGTCCCGTCTGAGTAGTCCTGTTTAGTCCCGTCTTAGTCCTGTTTTAGTCCTGTTTTAGTCCTGTTTTAGTCCCGTCTTAGTCCCGGTTTAGTCCCGTCTTAGTCCCGGTTTAGTCCCGTTTTAGTCCCGGTTTTAGTCCCTGAGTCTGAGTCCCGTTTTAGTCCTGTCTTAGTCCCGTTTAGTCCCGTCTTAGTCCCGGTTTAGTCCCGTTTTAGTCCTGGTTTAGTCCCTGTTTTAGTCCCGTCTTAGTCCTGGTTTAGTCCCGTCTAGTCCTGGTTTAGTCCCGTCTTAGTCCCGTTTTAGTCCCCGGTTTAGTCCCTTAGTCCTGGTTAGTCCCGGTTTAGTCCCGGTTTAGTCCCGTTTTAGTCCCCGTTTTAGTCCTGGTTTAGTCCCGTTTAGTCCAGTTTAGTCCCTTAGTCCGGTTTTAGTCCCGTCTTAGTCCCTGTTTTAGTCCCGTCTTAGTCCCGTTTTAGTCCTGGTTTAGTCCCGTCTTAGTCCTGGTTTAGTCCTGTCTTAGTCCCGTTTAGTCCCGTTAGTCCTGTTTTAGTCCCGGTTTAGTCCTTTAGTCCGTTTTAGTCCTGTTTTAGTCCCGTTTTAGTCCTGTTTTAGTCCCCGTTTAGTCCCGGTTTAGTCCCCGTCTGAGTCCCGGTTTAGTCCCCTGAGTCCTTAGTCCCGTTTAGTCCCGGTTTTAGTCCCCCCGTTTTAGTCCCGTCTGAGTCCCGGTTTTAGTCCCGTCTTAGTCCTGTTTTAGTCCCGTCTTAGTCCCGGTTTAGTCCCGTCTTAGTCCCGTTTTAGTCCCGTCTTAGTCCCGGTTTAGTCCCTTAGTCCTTTTAGTCCTGTTTTAGTCCCGTCTTAGTCCTGGTTTAGTCCCGTCTTAGTCCCGGTTTAGTCCCGGTTTAGTCCCGTCTTAGTCCCGGTTTAGTCCCGTGTTTAGTCCGGTTTTAGTCCCGGTTTAGTCCCGTTTTAGTCCCGGTCTTAGTCCCGGTTTTAGTCTTAGTCCCGTTTTAGTCCCGTCTGAGTCCCTTTTAGTTTAGTCCCGTTTTAGTCCCGTTTAGTCCCGGTTTAGTAGTCCGGTTTAGTCCCGTCTTAGTCCTGGTTTAGTCCCCGTCTTTAGTCCCGGTTTAGTCCTGGTTTAGTCCCGTCTTAGTCCCTGTTTTAGTCCCGTCTAGTCCCGTTTTAGTCCCGTCTGAGTCCTGTTTTAGTCCCGTTTTAGTCCCGTCTTAGTCCCGGTTTAGTCCTGGTTTTAGTCCCGTCTTAGTCCCGGTTTTAGTCCCCTTAGTCCCGGTTAGTCCCGTCTTAGTCCCGGTTTAGTCCTGTTTTAGTCCCGTCTAGTCCGTTTTTAGTCCCGTCTTAGTCCCGGTTTTAGTCCCGTCTTAGTCCTGGTTTAGTCCCGTCTTAGTCCCGGTTTAGTCCCGTCTTAGTCCCGTTTAGTCCCGTAGTAGTCCCGGTTTAGTCCCGTCTTAGTCCTGGTTTTAGTCTTAGTCCCGGTTTAGTCCCGTCTGGTTTTAGTCCCGTCTTAGTCCCGGTTTAGTCCCGTCTGAGTCCCGTTTAGTCCCGTCTTAGTCCTGTTTAGTCCCGTCTGAGTCCGGTTAGTCCTGGTTTAGTCCCGGTTTAGTCCCCGTTTAGTCCCGTTTTAGTCCCGGTTTAGTCCTGTTTTAGTCCCGTTTTAGTCCGGTTTAGTCCCGTTTTGAGTCCGGTTTTAGTCCCGTCTTAGTCCCGTCTGAGTTTTAGTCCCGTCTGAGTCCTGTTTTAGTCCCGTCTGAGTCCCGGTTTAGTCCTGGTTTAGTCCCGTTTAGTCCCGTTTAGTCCCCGGTTTAGTCCCGTCTTAGTCCCCGGTTTAGTCTGAGTCCCTGTTTTAGTCCCCGTTGAGTCCCGGTTTAGTCCCGTCTGAGTCCCGGTTTAGTCCCGTCTTAGTCCCGGTTTAGTCCCGTCTGAGTCCCGGTTTAGTCCCGTCTTAGTCCTGTTTTAGTCCCGTCTTAGTCCCGGTTTAGTCCCGTCTGAGTCCCGGTTTAGTCCCGTCTGAGTCCCGGTTTAGTCCCGTCTTAGTCCTGGTTTAGTCCCGTCTTAGTCCCGTTTTAGTCCGTTTTAGTCCCGTTTTAGTCCCCCTGAGTTTTAGTCCCGGTCTTAGTCCTGGTTTTAGTCCCGTCTTAGTCCTGTTTAGTCCCCGTCTTAGTCCCGGTTTAGTCTGAGTCCCGTCTTAGTCCCGTCTGAGTTTAGTCCCTTTAGTCCCGTCTGAGTCCCTGTTTTAGTCCCGTCTTAGTCCTGTCCCGTTTTAGTCCCGTCTTAGTCCTGGTTTAGTCCCGTCTGAGTCCGGTTTAGTCCGGTTTAGTCCTGTCTGAGTCCCGGTTTAGTCCCGTCTTAGTCCCGGTTTAGTCCCGTCTGAGTCCCGGTTTAGTCCCCGTCTTAGTCCGTTTTAGTCCCGTCTTAGTCCCGGTTTAGTCCCGTCTGAGTCCCGGTTTTAGTCCCTGAGTCTGAGTCCCGGTTTTTAGTCCCGTCTGAGTCCCTGGTTTAGTCCCGTCTGAGTCCCGGGTTTAGTCCCGTCTGAGTCCCGGTTTAGTCCGTCTTAGTCCGGTTTTAGTCCTGTTTTAGTCCTGAGTTTGAGTCCCGTTTAGTCCCGTTTTAGTCCCGTTTTAGTCCCGTTTTAGTCCCGGTTTTAGTCCTGGTTTAGTCCGTCTTAGTCCCTGAGTTTAGTCCCGTCTGAGTCCGGTTTCCCGTTTAGTCCCTTAGTCCTGTTTAGTCCCGTCTTAGTCCCGTTTTAGTCCCGTCTTAGTCCCGGTTTAGTCCTGTTTTAGTCCTGTTTAGTCCGTTTAGTCCCTGAGTTTTAGTCCTGTTTTAGTCCCGTTTTAGTCCGTCTTAGTTAGTCCCGTTTAGTCCCGGTTTAGTCCGTTTTAGTCCCTGTTTAGTCCTGTTTTAGTCCCGGTTTAGTCCCGTCTTAGTCCCGTTTAGTCCCGTCTTAGTCCCGGTTTTAGTCCCGTCTTAGTCCCGTTTTAGTCCCGTCTTAGTCCCGTTTTAGTCCCGTTTAGTCCCGTTTTAGTCCCGTTTTAGTCCTGTGTTTAGTCCTGTTTTAGTCCTGAGTGTTTTAGTCCCGTCTTAGTCCTGGTTTAGTCCCGTCTTAGTCCCGGTTTTAGTCCCGTCTTAGTCCCGGTTTAGTCCCGTCTAGTAGTCCGGTTTAGTCCCGTCTTAGTCCCTGGTTTAGTCCCGTCTTAGTCCCGGTTTTAGTCCCGTTTTAGTCCCGTTTTAGTCCCGTCTTAGTCCCGGTTTTAGTCCCGTCTTAGTCCCGGTTTAGTCCCCGTCTTAGTCCCGGTTTAGTCCCGTCTTAGTTTAGTTTTAGTCCCCCGTCTGAGTCCCCGGTTTAGTCCCTTAGTCCTGTCCTGGAGTCCCGTTTTAGTCCCGTTTTAGTCCCGTCTTAGTCCCGGTTTAGTCCCGTCTTGAGTCCTGGTTTAGTCCTTAGTTTTTTAGTCCCGTTTTAGTCCCGGTTTAGTCCCGTCTTAGTCCCGGTTTAGTCCCGTTCTTAGTCCCGGTCCCCGTCTTAGTCCGGTTTTAGTCCCGTAGTTAGTCCCGGTTTAGTCCCGGTTAGTCCGGTTTAGTCCTGGTTTAGTCCCGTGTAGTCCCGGTTTAGTCCTGTTTAGTAGTCCGTTTTAGTTAGTCCCGTCTGAGTCCTGTTTTAGTCCCGGTTTAGTCCTGGTTTAGTCCCGTCTTAGTCCCGGTTTAGTCCCGTTTAGTCCCGGTTTAGTCCTGGTTAGTCCCGTCTTAGTCCCGGTTTAGTCCCGTCTGAGTCCCGGTTTAGTCCGTCTTAGTAGTCCCTGTTTTAGTCCCGTCTGAGTCCCTGTTTTAGTCCCGTCTTAGTCCTGTTTTAGTCCCGTCTGAGTCCTGTTTTAGTCCCGTCTTAGTCCCTGGTTTAGTCCCGTCTTAGTCCTGTTTTTAGTCCCGTCTTAGTCCCGGTTTAGTCCCGTCTTAGTCCCGGTTAGTCCCGGTTAGTCCCGTCTGAGTCCTGTTTTAGTCCCCGTCTGAGTCCGGTTTAGTCCCGTCTGAGTCCCGGTTTAGTCCCGTCTGAGTCCCGGTAGTAGTTTAGTCCGGTTTAGTCCTAGTCCCGGTTTAGTCCCGTCTTAGTCCTGGTTTAGGTTTAGTCCGGTTTAGTCCCGTCTTAGTCCCGGTTTAGTCCCGGTTTAGTCCTGGTTTAGTCCCGTTTAGTCCTGGTTTAGTCCCGTCTTAGTCCTGTTTTAGTCCCGTCTGAGTCCCGGTTTAGTCCCGTCTGAGTCCTGTTTTAGTCCCCGTCTTAGTCCTGGTTTAGTCCCGTCTTAGTCCCGGTTTAGTCCCGTCTGAGTCCCGGTTTAGTCCCGTCTGAGTCCTGGTTTAGTCCCGTCTAGTCCGTTTTAGTCCCGTCTGAGTCCCGGTTTAGTCTAGTGAGTCTGGTTTAGTCCCGTTTAGTCCCGTTTTAGTCCCGTTTAGTCCCGTCTTAGTCCTGGTTTAGTCCCCGTCTTTAGTCCTGTTTTAGGTTTTAGTCCCGTAGTCCCGTCTTAGTCCTGTTTTAGTCCCGTTTTAGTCCGGTTTAGTTAGTCCGGTTCTGAGTCCCGGTTTAGTCCCGTCTGAGTCCCGGTTTAGTCCCGTGAGTCCTGTTTAGTAAGTCCTGGTTTAGTCCCGTTTGAGTCCTGTTTAGTCCCGTCTTAGTCCGGTTTAGTCCCGTCTTAGTCCTGGTTTAGTCCCGTCTTAGTCCTGGTTTAGTCCCGTTTTAGTCCCGTTTAGTCCTGTTTGAGTCCCGGTTTAGTCCCGTCTTAGTCCCGGTTAGTCCCGTCTTAGTCTGAGTCCCGGTTTAGTCCCGTTTTAGTCCTGTTTTAGTCCCGTTTTAGTCCTGTTTTAGTCCCGTCTTAGTCCCTGGTTTAGTCCTGTCTAGTCCTGGTTTAGTCCTGGTTTAGTCCCGGTCTTAGTCCTGTTTTAGTCCCGTCTGAGTTAGTTAGTCCCGTCTGAGTCCTGTGTTTTAGTCCCCGTTTTAGTCCCGGTTTAGTCCTGGTCTTAGTCCCCCGTTTGAGTCCTGTTTTAGTCCCGTTTTAGTCCGTGTTTTAGTCCCGTTTTAGTCCTGGTCTTAGTCCCGGTTTTAGTCCTGGTCTTAGTCCCGGTTTAGTCCCCTGGTTTAGTCCTGGTTTAGTCTGGTTTAGTCCCCCGTTTAGTCCCGGTTTTTAGTCCCGTTTTAGTCCCGTCTTAGTCCCGGTTTAGTCCCGGTTTAGTCCCGTCTTAGTCCCGGTTTAGTCCCGTCTTAGTCCTGTTTTAGTCCGGTTTAGTCCCGTCTTAGTCCCGGTTTTAGTCCCCGGTCTTAGTCCCGTTTAGTCCCGGTTTAGTCCCGTTTTAGTCCCGTTTTAGTCCCCGTCTTAGTCCCCTGGTTTAGTCCCGTCTTAGTCCCGTCTTAGTCCCGGTTTAGTCCCGTCTGAGTCCTGTTTTAGTCCTGTTTTAGTCCCGTCTTAGTCCTGTTTTAGTCCCGTCTGAGTCCTGTTTTAGTCCCGTCTTAGTCCCGGTTTAGTCCCGTCTGAGTCCTGTTTTAGTCCCGTCTGAGTCCCGGTTTAGTCCCGTCTGAGTCCCGGTTTAGTCCCGTCTGAGTCCCGGTTTAGTCCCGTCTGAGTCCCGGTTTTTAGTCCGTCTGAGTCCCCCGGTTTAGTCCCGTCTGAGTCCGGTTTAGTCCCGTCTGAGTCCCGTTTAGTCCCGTCTTAGTCCCGGTTTAGTTTAGTCCCGTCTTAGTCCTGTTTAGTCCCGTCTTAGTCCCGGTTTAGTCCCGTTTAGTCTGGTTTAGTCCCGTCTGAGTCCCGGTTTAGTCCCGTCTGAGTCCCGGTTTAGTCCTGTTTTAGTCCCGTCTTAGTCCTGGTTTTAGTCCCTGTGAGTCCCGGTTTAGTCCGGTTTTAGTCCCGTCTGAGTCCCGGTTTAGTCCCGTCTTAGTCCCGGTTTAGTGTCCCGTCTGAGTCCTGGGTTTAGTCCCGTCTTAGTCCCGTCTTAGTCCTGTTTTAGTCCCTGAGTCCTGAGTCTTAGTCCTGTTTTAGTCCCGTCTAGTCCGGTTTAGTCCCGTCTGAGTCCCGGTTTAGTCCCGTCTGAGTCCCGGTTTAGTCCCGTCTGAGTCCTGTTTTAGTCCTGTTTTAGTCCCGGTTTAGTCCCGTCTGAGTCCCGGTTTAGTCCCCTCTGAGTCCCGGTTTAGTCCCCTCTGAGTCCCGGTTTAGTCCCGTCTTAGTCCCGGTTTAGTCCCGTCTGAGTCCTGTTTTAGTCCTGTTTTAGTCCTGTTTTAGTCCTGTTTTAGTCCTGTTTTAGTCCCGTCTTAGTCCTGTTTTAGTTTAGTCCCTGTTTTAGTCCGGTTTAGTCCCGTCTGAGTCCTGGTTTAGTCCCGTCTTAGTCCTGTTTTAGTCCCCTCTGAGTCCCGGTTTAGTCCCGTCTGAGTCCTGTTTTAGTCCTGTTTTAGTCCTGTTTTAGTCCTGTTTTAGTCCTGTTTTAGTCCTGTTTTAGTCCCGTCTTAGTCCTGTTTTAGTCCTGTTTTAGTCCCGGTTTAGTCCCGTCTGAGTCCCGGTTTAGTCCCGTCTGAGTCCCGGTTTAGTCTCGTCTGAGTCCCGGTTTAGCCCCGTCTTAGTCCTGTTTTAGTCCCGTCTGAGTCCCGGTTTAGTCCCGTCTGAGTCCCGGTTTAGCCCCGGTTTAGTCCCTGAGTCCCGGTTTAGAGTCTGAGTCCCGGTTTTAGTCCCCTGAGTCCTGAGTCTGAGTCCTGTTTTAGTCCCGTCTTAGTCCTGTTTTAGTCCCGTCTTAGTCCCGGTTTAGTCCCCTCTTAGCCCCGGTTTAGTCCCTGAGTCCTGAGTCTGAGTCCTGTTTTAGTCCCGTCTTAGTCCCGGTTTAGTCCCCTCTGAGTCCCGGTTTAGTCCCCTCTGAGTCCCGGTTTAGTCCCTGAGTCCTGAGTCTGAGTCCTGTTTTAGTCCCGTCTTAGTCCTGTTTTAGTCCCGTCTTAGTCCCGGTTTAGTCCCCTCTGAGTCCCGGTTTAGTCCCTGAGTCCTGAGTCTGAGTCCCGGTTTAGTCCCTGAGTCCTGAGTCTGAGTCCTGTTTTAGTCCCGTCTTAGTCCTGTTTTAGTCCCGTCTTAGTCCCGGTTTAGTCCCGTCTGAGTCCCGGTTTAGTCCCGGTTTAGTCCCTGAGTCCTGAGTCTGAGTCCCGGTTTAGTCCCTGAGTCCTGAGTCTGAGTCCTGTTTTAGTCCCGTCTTAGTCCTGTTTTAGTCCCGTCTGAGTCCCGGTTTAGCCCCGGTTTAGTCCCTGAGTCCTGAGTCTGAGTCCCGGTTTAGTCCCCTCTGAGTCCCGGTTTAGTCCCTGAGTCCTGAGTCTGAGTCCCGGTTTAGTCCCCTCTGAGTCCCGGTTTAGTCCCTGAGTCCTGAGTCTGAGTCCCGGTTTAGTCCCGTCTGAGTCCCGGTTTAGTCCCCTCTGAGTCCCGGTTTAGTCCCGTCTGAGTCCCGTTTAGTCCCCTCTGAGTCCCGGTTTTAGTCCCGTCTTAGTCCGTTTTTAGTCCGTTTTAGTCCCGTCTGAGTCCCGTCTTAGTCCGGTTTAGTCCCCTCTGAGTCCCGGTTTAGTCCCGTCTGAGTCCCGGTTTAGTCCCGTCTGAGTCCCGGTTTAGTCCCGTCTGAGTCCCGGTTTAGTCCTGTTTTAGTCCTGTTTTAGTCCCGTCTGAGTCCCGGTTTAGTCCCGTCTTAGTCCTGGTTTAGTCCTGTTTTAGTCCCGTCTTAGTCCTGGTTTAGTCCCGTCTTAGTCCCGGTTTAGTCCCGTCTGAGTCCTGTTTTAGTCCTGTTTTAGTCCTGTTTTAGTCCCGTCTGAGTCCCGGTTTAGTCCCGTCTTAGTCCTGGTTTAGTCCTGTTTTAGTCCCGTCTGAGTCCCGGTTTAGTCCCGTCTGAGTCCCGGTTTAGTCCCGTCTTAGTCCTGTTTTAGTCCTGTTTTAGTCCCGTCTGAGTCCCGGTTTAGTCCCGTTTGAGTCCCGGTTTAGTTCCGTCTGAGTCCCGGTTTAGTCCCGTCTGAGTCCCGGTTTAGTCCCGTCTTAGTCCCGGTTTAGTCCCCTCTTAGTCCCGGTTTAGTCCCCTCTTAGCCCCGGTTTAGTCCCTGAGTCCTGAGTCTGAGTCCCGGTTTAGTCCCGTCTTAGTCCTGTTTTAGTCCCGTCTTAGTCCCGGTTTAGTCCCGTCTGAGTCCCGGTTTAGTCCCGTCTGAGTCCCGGTTTAGTCCCCTCTGAGTCCCGGTTTAGTCCCCTCTGAGTCCCGGTTTAGTCCCTGAGTCCTGAGTCTGAGTCCCGGTTTAGTCCCGTCTTAGTCCTGTTTTAGTCCTGTTTTAGTCCTGTTTTAGTCCCGTCTGAGTCCCGGTTTAGTCCCCTCTGAGTCCCGGTTTAGTCCCTGAGTCCTGAGTCTGAGTCCCGGTTTAGTCCCTGAGTCCTGAGTCTGAGTTTAGTCCCGGTTTAGTCCCCTCTTAGCCCCGGTTTTAGTCCCTGAGTCCTGAGTCTGAGTCCCGGTTTTAGTCCCTGAGTCCTGAGTCTGAGTCCCGGTTTAGTCCCGTCTTAGTCCTGTTTTAGTCCCGTCTGAGTCCCGGTTTAGTCCCCCTCTGAGTCCCGGTTTAGTCCCCTCTTAGTCCCGGTTTAGTCCCTGAGTCTGAGTCCTGAGTCCCGGTTTAGTCCCGTCTTAGTCCGGTTAGTAGTCCCGTCTTAGTCCCGTTTTAGTCCCGTCTGAGTCCCGGTTTTAGTCCCGTCTGAGTCCCGGTTTAGTCCCGTCTTAGTCCCGGTTTAGTCCCCTCTGAGTCCCGTCTGAGTTTAGTCCCCTCTGAGTCCTGAGTCTGAGTCCCGGTTTTAGTCCCGTCTTAGTCCTGGTTTAGTCCCGTTTTAGTCCTGTTTTAGTCCCGTCTTAGTCCGGTTTAGTCCCCCGTCTGAGTCCCGGTTTAGTCCCCTCTGAGTCCGGTTTAGTCCCTTAGTCCCTGAGTCTGAGTCCCGGTTTAGTCCCCCTGAGTCCTGAGTCTGAGTCCCGGTTAGTCCCCTCTTAGCCCCGGTTTAGTCCCTGAGTCCTGAGTCTGAGTCCCGGTTTAGTCCCTGAGTCCTGAGTCTGAGTAGTCCCGGTTTAGTCCCGTCTTTAGTCCTGTTTTAGTCCCGTCTGAGTCCCGGTTTAGTCCCTCTGAGTCCCGGTCTGAGTCCCTGTTTTAGTCCCGGTTTAGTCCTGTTTTAGTCCCGGTTTAGTCCCGTCTGAGTCCTGTTTTAGTCCTGTTTTAGTCCTGTTTTAGTCCCGTCTGAGTCCCGGTTTAGTCCCGTCTGAGTCCTGTTTTAGTCCTGTTTTAGTCCCGTCTGAGTCCCGGTTTAGTCCCCTCTGAGTCCCGGTTTAGTCCCCTCTGAGTCCCGGTTTAGTCCCGTCTGAGTCCCGGTTTAGTCCCCTCTGAGTCCCGGTTTAGTCCCCTCTGAGTCCCGGTTTAGTCCCCTCTTAGCCCCGGTTTAGTCCCTGAGTCCTGAGTCTGAGTCCGGTTTGTCTCAGGGCGCTTTGAGGCGGTGGAGGAGGATTGTGGGATCGTTGACGGTTGTGTGAACGGTCGGTGCATCCGCGTCGCCGAGGGTTACACCTGCGACTGTTACCATGGATACGAGCTGGACCTGACCGCCATGACCTGCACAGGTGAGACGCCAAACCTGAGCTTACATTTACCAAACAATCATTTCTGTTACGTCAGAGGAGTTTACGGCTTGGCTGGTAGGTAACAGCGGTGGAAAACTCTAGAGCTGTCGTCACGATCTGGGAAAAATGTAAAATGTTTAGTAAAATCTTAAATAAAATGAACTTAAGTGTGTTTTAGTAAAATGAGTCGTCAAACTCGTCACAGGGTTTTTAACAAACTCGTCTCGGCTGTTTATCAAAATCACTGCATCTGTCGCCAAGGAACAAGTTAAACACAGAGAAGAAGAACTCAAACTAAAACTTCAAACTAAAACTTCAAACTAAAACTTCAAACTAAAACTTCAAACTAAAACTTCAAACTAAAACTTCAAACTAAAACTTCAAACTAAAACTTCAAACTAAAACTTCAAACTAAAACTTCAAACTAAAACTTCAAACTAAAGCTTCAAACTAAAACTTCAAACTAAAACTTCAAACTAAAGCTTCAAACTAAAACTTCAAACTAAAACTTCAAACTAAAACTTCAAACTAAAACTTCAAACTAAAACTTCAAACTAAAACTTCAAACTAAAGCCTCAAACTAAACTTCAAACTAAAACTTCAAACTAAAGCCTCAAACTAAACTTCAAACTAAAACTTCAAACTAAAGCTTCAAACTAAAGCCTCAAACTAAAGCTTCAAACTAAAGCCTCAAACTAAAGCTTCAAACTAAAGCCTCAAACTAAAGCCTCAAACTAAAGCTTCAAACTAAAGCCTCAAACTAAAGCTTCAACTACTAACTTCAAACCAAAGCTTCAAACTAAAAACTTCAAACTAAAGCTTCAAACTAAAGCCTCAAACTAAAACTTCAAACTAAAGCCTCAAACTAAAGCCTCAGTCCCGTACTAAAGCCTCAAACTAAAGCTTCAAACTAAAGCTTCAAACTAAAACTTCAAACTAAAGCTTCAAACTAAAGCCTCAAACTAAAACTTCAAACTAAAGCCTCAAACTAAAGCCTCAAACTAAAGCCTCAAACTAAAGCTTCAAACTAAAGCTTCAAACTAAAACTTCAAACCAAAGCCTCAAACTAAAACTTCAAACTAAAGCTTCAAACTAAAACTTCAAACTAAAGCTTCAAACTAAAGCCTCAAACTAAAGCCTCAAACTAAAGCTTCAAACTAAAGCCTCAAACTAAAGCTTCAAACTAAAGCTTCAAACTAAAGCTTCAAACTAAAACTTCAAACTAAAGCCTCAAACTAAAGCCTCAAACTAAAGCTTCAAACTAAAGCCTCAAACTAAAGCCTCAAACTAAAGCTTCAAACTAAAGCCTCAAACTAAAGCTTCAAACTAAGCTTCAAACTAAAGCTTCAAACTAAAACTTCAAACTAAAAGCCTCAAACTAAAGCCTCAAACTAAAGCCTCAAACTAAAGCCTCAAACTAAAGCTTCAAACTAAAGCCTCAAACTAAAGCCTCAAACTAAAGCCTCAAACTAAAGCTTCAAACTAAAGCCTCAAACTAAAGCCTCAAACTAAAGCCTCAAACTAAAACTTCAAACTAAAGCTTCAAACTAAAACTTCAAACTAAAACTTCAAACTAAAGCCTCAAACCAAAGCCTCAAACTAAAACTTCAAACTAAAGCTTCAAACTAAAGCCTCAAACTAAAACTTCAAACTAAAGCCTCAAACTAAAGCCTCAAACTAAAGCCTCAAACTAAACTCAAAAAGCTTCAAACTAAAGCTTCAAACTAAAGCCTCAAACTAAAGCTTCAACTAAAGCTTTCAAACTAAAGCCTCAAAGCCTAAAACCTCAAACTAAAAACTAAAACTTCAAAACTCAAACTAAAGCCTCAAACTAAAGCCTCAAACTAAAAGCTTCAAACTAAAGCTTCAAACTAAAACTTCAAAACAAGCTCTCAAACTAAACTTCCAACTAAAGCCTCAAACTAAAACTTCAAACTAAAGCTTCAAACTAAAACTTCAAACTAAAAGCTCAAACTAAAGCCTCAAACTAAAGCCTCAAACTAAAGCTTCAAACTAAAGCCTCAAACTAAAGCTTCAAAAAGCCTTCAAACTAAAGCTTCAAACTAAAACTTCAAACTAAAGCCTCAAAACTAAAGCCTCAAACTAAAGCTTCAAACTAAAGCCTCAAACTAAAGCTTCAAACTAAAGCTTCAAACTAAAGCCTCAAACTAAAGCTTCAAACTAAAGCTTCAAACTAAAGCTTCAAACTAAAACTTCAAACTAAAGCCTCAAACTAAAGCCTCAAACTAAAGCCTCAAACTAAAGCTTCAAACTAAAGCTTCAAACTAAAGCTTCAAACTCAAACTAAAACTTCAAAACTCAAAAGCTTCAAACTAAAGCCTCAAACTAAAGCCTCAAACTAAAGCCTCAAACTTCAAACTAAAGCTTTCAACTAAAGCCTCAAACTAAAGCTTCAAACTAAAACTCAAACCAAAAGCTCAAACTAAAGCTTCAAACTAAAGCTTCAAACTCAAACTTAAAGCTTCAAACTAAAGCTTTCAAACTAAAGCTTCTAAACTCAAAAAGCTTCAAACTAAAGCTTCAAACTAAAGCTTCAAACTAAAACTTAAAACCTCAAACTAAAGCCTCAAACTAAAGCTTCAAACTAAAGCCTCAAACCAAACTAAAGCCTTCAAACTAAAGCTTCAAACTAAAACTTCAAACTAAAGCTTCAAACTAAAGCCTCAAACTAAAGCTTCAAACTAAAGCTCAAACTAAAACTAAAGCTTCAAACTAAAGCTTCAAACTAAACTCAACTAAAGCCTCAAACTAAAGCCTCAAACTAAAGCTTCAAACTAAAGCTTCAAACTAAAGCTTCAAACTAAAGCCTCAAACTGCAAAGCTTCAAACTTCAAACTAAAACTTCAAACTAAAGCTTCAAACTAAAACCTTCAAACTAAAGCTTCAAACTAAGCTTCAAACTAAAACTTCAAACTAAAGCTTCAAACTAAAGCGTCTCAAACTAAAGCTTCAAACTAAAGCCTCAAACTAAAGCTTCAAACTAAAGCTTCAAAACTAAAACTTCAAAAAGCTTCAAACTAAAACTTCAAACTAAAGCTTCAAACTAAAACTTCAAACTAAAACTTCAAACTAAAGCCTCAAACTAAAGCTTCAAACTAAAGCTTCAAACTAAAGCCTCAAACTAAAGCTTCAAACTAAAGCTTCAAAAACTCAAACTCAAACTCAAAAACTTTCAAACTAAAGCTTCAAACTAAAGCTTCAAACTAAAGCTTCAAACTAAAGCCTTCAAACTAAAGCTTCAAACTAAAGCCTCAAACTAAAGCTTCAAACTAAAACTTCAAACTAGCCTCAAACTAAAACTTCAAACTAAAGCTTCAAACTAAACTTCAAACTAAAGCTTCAAACTAAACTCAAAAGCTTCAAACTAAGCTTCAAACTAAAGCTTCAAACTAAAGCCTCAAACTAAAGCTTCAAACTAAAGCTTCAAACTAAAGCTTCAAACTAAAGCTTCAAACTAAAGCTTCAAACTAAACTACTTTCAAACTAAAGCTTCAAACTAAACTCAAACTAAAGCTTCAAACTAAAGCTTCAAACTAAAGCCTTCAAACTAAAGCTTCAAACTAAAACTCAAACCAAAGCCTCAAACTAAAACTTCAAACTAAAAGCTTCAAACTAAAGCTTCAAACTAAAGCTTCAAACTAAAAGCTTCAAACTAAAGCCTCAAACTAAAACTTCAAACTAAAGCTTCAAACTAAAGCTTCAAACTAAAGCTTCAAACTAAAACTTCAAACTAAAGCCTCAAACTAAAGCCTCAACTAAAGCTTCAAACTAAAACTTCAAACTAAAAGCCTCAAACTAAAGCTTCAAACTAAAGCTTCAAACTAAAGCTTCAAACTAAAACTTCAAACTAAAGCCTCAAACTAAAACTTCAAACTAAAGCTTCAAACTAAAACTTCAAACTAAAGCTTCAAACTAAAGCTTCAAACTAAAGCCTCAAAAACTAAAGCTTCAAACTAAAGCCTCAAACTAAAGCTTCAAACTAAAGCCTCAAACTAAAGCCTCAAGCTTTCAAACTAAAGCTTCAAACTAAAGCTTCAAACTAAAGCTTCAAACTAAAGCTTCAAACTAAAGCCTCAAACTAAAACTTCAAACTAAAGCTTCAAACTAAAGCTTCAAACTAAAGCTTCAAACTAAAGCCTCAAACTAAAGCTTCAAACTAAAGCTTCAAACTAAAGCTTCAAAAGCTTCTAAAACTAAAGCTTCAAACTAAAACTAACACTTCAAAAAGCCTCAAACTAAAACTCAAACTAAAGCTTCAAACTAAAACTTCAAACTCAAAAAGCCTCAAACTAAAGCTTCAAACTAAAGCTTCAAACTAAAGCTTCAAACTAAAGCTTCAAACTAAAGCTTCAAACTAAAGCTTCAAACTAAAACTTCAAACTAAAGCTTCAAACTAAAAGCTTCAAACTAAAGCCTCAAACTAAAACTCAAACAAACTCAAAGCTTCAAACAAAAGCTTCAAACTAAAGCTTCAAACTAAAGCTCAAACTAAAAAAGCCTCAAACTAAAGCTCAAACTAAAGCTTCAAACTAAAACTTTCAAACTAAACTAAAACTTCAAACTAAAGCTCAAACTAAAGCCTCAAACTAAAACTTCAAACTAAAGCTTCAAACTAAAGCCTCAAACTAAAGCTTCAAACTAAAGCTTCAAACTAAAGCTTCAAACTAAAAGCTTCAAACTAAAGCCTCAAACTAAAGCCTCAAACTAAAGCTTTCAAACTAAACTAAAACTAAAGCTTCAAACTAAAGCTTCAAACTAAAGCTTCAAACTAAAGCCTCAAACTAAAGCTTCAAACTAAAACTTCAAACTAAAGCTTCAAACTAAAGCCTCAAACTAAAGCTTCAAACTAAAGCCTCAAACTAAAGCTTCAAACTAAAGCTTCAAACTAAAACTCAAACTAAAAGCTTCAAAACTAAAGCCTCAAACTAAAGCTTCAAACTAAAGCTTCAAACTAAAACTTCAAACTAAACTCAAACTAAAGCTTCAAACTAAAGCTTCTAAAACTAAAAACTTCAAAACTAAAGCTTCAAAAACTAAAACTTCAAACTAAAACTTCAAACTAAAACTTCAAACTAAAACTTCAAACTAAAGCTTCAAACTAAAACTTCAAACTAAAGCTTCAAACTAAACTAAAAACTCAAACTAAAGCCTCAAACTAAAACTTCAAACTAAAACTTCAAAACTAAAACTCAAACTAAAGCCTCAAACTCAAACTAAACTTCAAACTAAAACTTCAAACTAAAACTTCAAAACTAAAACTTCAAACTAAAGCTCAAACTAAAGCTCAAACTAAAACTTTCAAACTAAAGCTCAAACTAAAACTTCAAACTAAAACTCAAACTAAAAACTAAAGCCTCAAACTTCAAAACTAAAACTTCAAAACTAAAGCCTCAAACTAAAGCCTCAAACTAAAGCTTTCAAACTAAAACTTCAAACTAAAGCTTCAAACTAAAGCTTCAAACTAAAACTTCAAACTAAAGCTTCAAACTAAAACTTCAAACTAAAACTTCAAACTAAAGCTTCAAACTAAAACTTCAAACTAAAGCTTCAAACTAAAGCTTCAAACTAAAGCCTCAAACTAAAGCTTCAAACTAAAGCTTCAAACTAAAACTTCAAACTAAAGCTTCAAACTAAAGCTTCAAACTAAAGCCTCAAACTAAAGCTTCAAACTAAAGCCTCAAACTAAAGCTTCAAACTAAAGCTTCAAACTAAAGCCTCAAACTAAAACTTCAAACTAAAACTTCAAACTAAAACTTCAAACTAAAGCCTCAAACTAAAACTTCAAACTAAAACTTCAAACTAAAACTTCAAACTAAAACTTCAAACTAAAACTTCAAACTAAAACTTCAAACTAAAGCCTCAAACTAAAGCCTCAAACTAAACTTCAAACTAAACTTCAAACTAAAGCCTCAAACTAAAGCCTCAAACTAAAACTTCAAACTAAAGCCTCAAACTAAACTTCAAACTAAAGCCTCGGTGCAGCTCATGTCGAGTCGTCAGGTTCGTGTCAGGGCAGGAGGAGAGGAACAGTTCTCAGGACAAAACTGTCCCTCCTCTGTGTCCTGCAGCGTCACAGCAGCCTCCAGGGGGCGCCAGGTGACGTCTGGACACAACAGAAAAGCCTCTTCTAAACCTCTCTTTTCGGGGGACACAGGAAACACAAACTGCTCGAATCACAGAATGCAGTCGTCCTTCCGTCATTTGAGCTTCCCAACCTGCACTTCTCGAAATGCTACTTTTAAAATTTAAGATACAAATTTAAAAACTGCTCAGTGTGCCCGGCAGTCAGCCACAAGAGCAGGACACCTCAGGACCCTGTTGTTTCTTGTGTTTCAGACATAAACGAGTGTGAGGGCGGCGTGCGGCTGGAGTTTCCCTGCATAAACGCTCGCTGCGTGAACACGGAGGGATCTTACCGCTGCGTGTGTCGCCGTGGATACGTCCTGTCCAACCGACCCAACTACTGTGTGTCCGCCTGAGCCACAGCGCCCCCTACAGCTCACAGACCAAACTACTGTGCTACCACATAATCACCAGATCCCACTTTTCCTTCAGATGCTAAAAGAACGTGAGGACGCTAGCTGGAGTTTAGCCTGGGATCGTTTCTGTCAGATCCGAGTTTATTTCTGAAGCAGCCATTTTGTTTGTCTGACGGACCCTGCTTTTCTCTGATTGGCTCATCCACCCGTCAATCACACCCTGAACTCTGAACCCGCAGAGGTCAGACGGCCCCAGACGACACAATTTTGTACCGTAAATATTAAACGCCTGTATTCTTTGATAGAGACAGCCACCAGGGGGAGACACTGAGACGCACGGTGCCTCACTCACAGTTAATACCCCACAGAAGTAAATACCCGTCTTTAATACCCCAGAGACATACAATCACACTCATCTAAATGTGCAGACGTCACCACCAGGGGGAGCTGCAGGACCCTTTACTCACAACAGCACACGCCCCCTCTGGTTTCACAAGGTACTACAGCTACTTTCAAAATAAAAAACACAGGATTTAGAACCAAAACATGTAAACGACACATTTTCTGACCCTGGTATTACGTGAAAGTTACGTAATACGGCTTTAAAACACCAGCAGAAACTAAGATGTGCCTTTAATGTTGTGTAAAAATGTCATTTGTTTTCGTATCTGTTGAAATGTGTTTTACTATTACCATGCACTGTGGAGTTTATCACTGTTTATTACAATGAAATTAATGATATTTGCACAATTTTCATGTGAACAACATAAATTACGGAAAAAAATAACATCGTCTGGTCTCGTTTTTATGACAAATGTCTTTAAATAAATCTGAAATGTTGTAATATGTTAAAGTTATGGGTCAGTCTCCAGGGAAAGAACAAACAACTGAACTGAGAAAGAAACTGATGCAGGTGAAAAGTTAAAATCTGTAAAACCTGAGCAGGACGTCAGGAAACGTCTGAAAGAAAAACACTGAGCTGCTGCTGTGACGAAACGATTAAAGTTTAAGAGGAAACGGTCGGAATAAAAGAGGGAAAGACGAGAAGGAGACGGAGAGAGAGACTAAACCAGGTCTAAACCAGGTCTAAACCAGGACTAAACCAGGACTAAACCAGGACTAAACCAGGACTAAACCAGGACTAAACCAGGACTAATCCAGGACTAAACCAGGACTAAACCAGGACTAAACCAGGTCTAAACCGGGTCTAAACCAGGACTAAACCAGGACTAAACCAGGACTAAACCAGGACTAATCCAGGACTAAACCAGGACTAAACCAGGACTAAACCAGGTCTAAACCGGGTCTAAACCAGGACTAAACCAGGACTAAACCAGGACTAAACCAGGACTAAACCAGGTCTAAACCAGGACTAAACCAGGACTAAACCAGGTCTAAACCAGGACTAAACCAGGACTAAACCAGGACTAAACCAGGACTAAACCCAGTCTAAACCAGGTCTAAACCGGGACTAAACCAGGACTAAACCAGGTCTAAACCAGACTAAACCAGGTCTAAACCAGGACTAAACCAGGACTAAACCAGGTCTAAACCAGGACTAAACCAGACTAAACCAGGTCTAAACCAGGACTAAACCAGGACTAAACCAGGTCTAAACCAGGACTAAACCAGGACTAAACCAGGACTAAACCAGGACTAAACCAGGTCTAAACCAGGACTAAACCAGGACTAAACCAGGTCTAAACCAGGACTAAACCAGGACTAAACCAGGTCTAAACCAGGACTAAACCAGGACTAAACCAGGACTAAACCAGGACTAAACCAGGACTAAAACCAGGTCTAAACCAGGACTAAACCAGGACTAAACCAGGTCTAAACCAGGACTAAACCAGGACTAAACCAGTCTAAACCAGGACTAAACCAGGACTAAACCAGGTCTAAACCAGGACTAAACCAGGACTAAACCAGGTCTAAACCAGGACTAAACCAGGACTAAACCAGGACTAAACCAGGACTAAACCAGGACTAAACCAGGACTAAAACCAGGACTAAACCAGGACTAAACCAGGACTAAACCAGGACTGAACCAGGACTAACCAGGACTAAACCAGGACTAAACCAGGTCTAAACCAGGACTAAACCAGGTCTAAACCAGACTAAACCAGGACTAAAAGGTCTAAACCAGGACTAAACCAGGACTAAACCAGGTCTAAACCAGGACTAAACCAGGACTAAACCAGGTCTAAACCAGGACTAAACCAGGACTAAACCAGGACTAAACCAGGACTAAACCAGGACTAAACCAGGACTGAACCAGGTCTAACCAGGACTAAACCAACTAAACCAGGACTAAACCAGGACTAAACCAGGACTAAACCAGGACTAAACCAGGACTAAACCAGGACTAAACCAGGACTAACCAGGTCTAAACTAAACCAGGACTAAACCAGGTCTAAACCAGGACTAAACCAGGACTAAACCAGGTCTAAACCAGGACTAAACCAGGTCTAAACCAGGACTAAACCAGGACTAAACCAGGTCTAAACCAGGACTAAACCAGGACTAAACCAGGACTAAACCAGGACTAAACCAGGACTAAACCAGGACTAAACCAGGACTAAACCAGGACTAAACCAGGACTGAACCAGGTCTAAACCAGGACTAAACCAGGACTAAACCAGGACTAAACCAGGACTAAACCAGGACTAAACCGGGACTAAACCAGGACTAAACCGGGTCTAAACCGGGACTAAACCGGGACTAAACCGGGACTAAACCAGGACTAAACCAGGACTAAACCAGGACTAAACCAGGTCTAAACCAGGACTAAACCAGGTCTAAACCAGGACTAAACCAGGACTAAACCAGGACTAAACCAGGTCTAAACCAGGACTAAACCAGGACTAAACCGGGACTAAACCAGGACTAAACCGGGTCTAAACCGGGTCTAAACCGGGACTAAACCGGGACTAAACCGGGACTAAACCAGGACTAAACCAGGACTAAACCAGGACTAAACCAGGTCTAAACCAGGACTAAACCAGGACTAAACCAGGTCTAAACCAGGTCTAAACCAGACTAAACCAGGACTAAACCAGGACTAATCCAACTAACCAGGACTAAACCAGGACTAAACCAGGACTAAACCAGGTCTAAACCAGGTCTAAACCAGGACTAAACCGGGTCTAAACCGGGTCTAAACCAGGACTAAACCGGGACTAAACCAGGACTAAACCAGGACTAAACCAGGACTAAACCAGGTCTAAACCAGGTCTAAACCAGGACTAAACCAGGACTAAACCAGGTCTAAACCAGGTCTAAACCAGGTCTAAAAACCAGGACTAAACCAGGACTAAACCAGGACTAAACCAGGACTAACCAGGGACTAAACCAGGTCTAAACCGGGACTAAACCGGGACTAAACCGGGACTAAACCGGGTCTAAACCGGGACTAAACCGGGACTAAACCAGGACTAAACCAGGACTAAACCAGGACTAAACCAGGTCTAAACCAGGGACTAACCGGGTCTAAACCGGGACTAAACGGGACTAAAACCGGGACTAAACCGGGACTAAACCAGGACTAAAACAGGGACTAAACCAGGACTAAACCAGGTCTAAACCAGGTCTAAACCAGGTCTAAACCGGGACTAAACCGGGACTAAACCGGGACTAAACCGGGACTAAACCGGGACTAAACCAGGTCTAAACCAGGTCTAAACCGGGACTAAACCGGGACTAAACCGGGACTAAACCGGGACTAAACCGGGACTAAACCAGGTCTAAACCAGGACTAAACCAGGTCTAAACCAGGACTAAACCAGGACTAAACCAGGACTAAACCAGGTCTAAACCAGGACTAAACCAGGACTAAACCAGGTCTAAACCAGGACTAAACCAGGACTAAACCAGGTCTAAACCAGGACTAAACCAGGTCTAAACCAGGACTAAACCAGGACTAAACCAGGACTAAAACAGGACTAAACCAGGACTAAACCAGGTCTAAACCAGGACTAAACCAGGACTAAACCAGGACTAAACCAGGACTAAACCAGGACTAAACCAGGACTAAACCAGGTCTAAACCAGGACTAAACCAGGACTAAACCAGGACTAAACCAGGACTAAACCAGGACTAAACCGGGACTAAACCAGGACTAAACCGGGTCTAAACCGGGACTAAACCGGGACTAAACCGGGACTAAACCAGGACTAAACCAGGACTAAACCAGGACTAAACCAGGACTAAACCAGGACTAAACCAGGACTAAACCAGGACTAAACCAGGACTAAACAGGACTAAACCAGGACTAAACCGGGACCAGGAAACCGGGACTAAACCGGGACTAAACCAGGACTAAAACCGGGTCTAAACCGGGTCTAAACCGGGACTAAACCGGGACTAAACCGGGACTAAACCAGGACTAAACCAGGACTAAACCAGGACTAAACCAGGTCTAAACCAGGACTAAACCAGGACTAAACCAGGTCTAAACCAGGTCTAAACCAGGACTAAACCAGGACTAAACCAGGACTAATCCAGGACTAAACCAGGACTAAACCAGGACTAAACCAGGTCTAAACCAGGTCTAAACCAGGACTAAACCGGGTCTAAACCGGGTCTAAACCGGGACTAAACCGGGACTAATCCAGGACTAAACCAGGACTAAACCAGGACTAAACCAGGTCTAAACCAGGTCTAAACCAGGACTAAACCAGGACTAAACCAGGTCTAAACCAGGTCTAAACCAGGACTAAACCAGGACTAAACCAGGACTAAACCAGGACTAAACCAGGACTAAACCAGGTCTAAACCAGGACTAAACCAGGTCTAAACCGGGACTAAACCGGGACTAAACCGGGTCTAAACCGGGACTAAACCGGGACTAAACCAGGACTAAACCAGGACTAAACCAGGACTAAACCAGGTCTAAACCAGGACTAAACCGGGTCTAAACCGGGTCTAAACCGGGACTAAACCGGGACTAAACCGGGACTAAACCAGGACTAAACCAGGACTAAACCAGGACTAAACCAGGTCTAAACCAGGTCTAAACCAGGTCTAAACCGGGACTAAACCGGGACTAAACCGGGACTAAACCGGGACTAAACCGGGACTAAACCGGGACTAAACCAGGTCTAAACCAGGACTAAACCAGGTCTAAACCAGGACTAAACCAGGACTAATCCAGGACTAATCCAGGACTAAACCAGGACTAAACCAGGACTAAACCAGGAGTAATCCAGGACTAATCCAGGACTAATCCAGGACTAAACCAGGACTAAACCGGGACTAAACCAGAACTAAACCAGAACTAAACCAGGTCTAAACCAGGTCTAAAAGCACTTTTAACCCAGATTAAACCAGGATTTACCCAGGTAATAATCCACACACATTTGAGTATCGATACTGAAAAAGTCTCACTGACAGACGTGAGTCTTTCCTGAGTCTGAGTCTTAAACAGAGACTCATCACAGACGAGTGTAAGACCCTGGACCAGTGTGAACCTGCTGCACTGAGGATCAACACATAGAAGCACATTTAAAGTGGAGAGTCACAGTACAATGTTGAAATAAAGAGTTTTTATTACCATCGTGGAATCAGAATGAGTATTGAGTCTATTCTTTAGTATCGATACTGAGTTGAAGTTTCAGTATCGTGACAACCCCAGACAGGACAGAGCACACGGGCCGGACTTTAACACAACAGACTGGTCCAGAGCATCTTCAAATGTGTTTATTTTCTGATAGAAATACTGATAGAAACGTCAGTGTAGAAAATTTACAAACACAATTTAGATAAATACAAAAAATTATCAAAAACACCGGAGCCATTTGAGTTTTTCACACATCAGCAAAAGTTTCATACAGTGTCCTCCTGAAAGATCCTAAAAGCATTCGAACAAGGCCGTTAAAGAGGACCCAGAGAGCTCAGCGAGAGTCCGGGGTTAGTCCGGGGTTAGTCCGGGGTTAGTCCTGGGTTAGTCCTGGGTTAGTCCTGGGTTAGTCCTGGGTTAGTCCTGATTTGGTCCCGATTTGGTCTTGATTTGGTCTTGATTTGGTCTTGATTTGGTCTTGGTTTGGGGTCTTGGTTTGGTCTTGATTTGGTCCTGGTTTAGTCCTGGTTTAGTCTTGGTGTCCAGGACTAAACCAGGACCAAACCATCTTTAAAGTCAGACTTCAAGGAGGACACGGTCTTTATAAAGTCGGACTTCAGGGAGGACACGGTCTTTAAAGTCGGACTTCAAGGAGGACACGGTCTTTAAAGTCGGACTTCAGGGAGGACACTGTCTTTATAAAGTCGGACTTCAGGGAGGACACTGTCTTTAAAGTCGGACTTCAGGGAGGACACGGTCTTTAAAGTCGGACTTCAGGGAGGACACGGTCTTTAAAGTCGGACTTCAAGGAGGACACGGTCTTTAAAGTCGGACTTCAGGGAGGACACTGTCTTTAAAGTCGGACTTCAGGGAGGACACTGTCTTTAAAGTCGGACTTCAGGGAGGACACTGTCTTTAAAGTCGGACTTCAGGGAGGACACTGTCTTTAAAGTCGGACTTCAGGGAGGACACTGTCTTTAAAGTCGGACTTCAGGGAGGACACTGTCTTTTAAAGTCGGACTTCAGGGAGGACACTGTCTTTAAAGTCGGACTTCAGGGAGGACACTGTCTTTAAAGTCGGACTTCAGGGAGGACACGGTCTTTAAAGTCGGACTTCAAGGAGGACACTGTCTTTATAAAGTCGGACTTCAGGGAGGACACTGTCTTTATAAAGTCGGACTTCAGGGAGGACACTGTCTTTATAAAGTCGGACTTCAGGGAGGACACTGTCTTTATAAAGTCGGACTTCAGGGAGGACACTGTCTTTAAAGTCGGACTTCAGGGAGGACACTGTCTTTAAAGTCGGACTTCAGGGAGGACACGGTCTTTAAAGTCGGACTTCAGGGAGGACACTGTCTTTAAAGTCGGACTTCAAGGAGGACACGGTCTTTAAAGTCGGACGGACTTCAGGGAGGACACGGTCTTTACGGTCTTTAAAGTCGGACTTCAGGGAGGACACTGTCTTTAAAGTCGGACTTCAGGGGACTGAGTCGGACTGTCTTTAAAGTCGGACTTCAGGGAGGACACGGTCTTTAAAGTCGGACTTCAGGGAGGACACGGTCTTTAAAGTCGGACTTCAGGGAGGACACGGTCTTTAAAGTCGGACTTCAGGGAGGACACTGTCTTTAAAGTCGGACTTCAGGGAGGACACTGTCTTTAAAGTCGGACTTCAAGGAGGACACGGTCTTGAAAGTCACATTCAGTTTGTGCTTAAAGTTCCACACGATTTAAAAAAAACGACTTTGGCCCTGATCCAGTGAAGACACAGCAGGAAGAACAGAGGTGGGTAGGACTCACATTTACTCGAGTAATACAATTGTACTTCAGACCCCATACTTTTACACCTACTTAAGCCACTTTCTTTATTATTCAAGTTACTCTTACTCGAGTAAAAGTTGTGTTTCCGACTGTAAGTCTAAAGTGACTTGAGCTTCATGTCGATGATATGAAGTGATTTCTGTTTCTTGCAGCTGCTTCAGATGCAATTTAGTTTGGCTCATTTTTATGTCTGACAGTTACTCTTTAAGTTAAATCTTTTTCTCGAGTACTTTTCATAAATACTTCTTTACTCTTACTTGAGTAATTTCTTGGAGCACTGCTGTGTACGTCTACTTGAGTAACATTATTTTGAAGTAATAGTACTCTTACTCGAGTACATTTTGGCTGCTCCTCAGGAAACAGAAAAACTAAGACGAGTGACAAAAGTAAAAATCCACAGTTTGGACTCGTGGCTACATCAGCTGTGCAAAGGAACAATGGTCCCAAAGGTGAAGGAACAGAGTCAAAGGTCCTGGTTTAGTTCTGGTCCAGTCCTGGTCCAGTCCTGGTCCAGTCCTGGTCCAGTCCTGGTCCAGTCCGGGTCCAGTCCGGGTCCAGTCCCGGTTTAGTCCCGGTTTAGTCCCGGTTTAGTCCCGGTCCAGTCCTGGTTAGGCCCGGTTTAGTCCCGGTCCAGTCCCGGTCCAGTCCCGGTCCAGTCCCGGTCCAGTCCTGGTCCAGTCCCGTTTCAGTAGCTGGTCCAGTCCCGGTTTAGTCCTGGTCTAGTCCCGGTCCAGTAGCTGGTCCAGTCCTGGTCCAGTCCCGGTTTAGTCCCGGTCCAGTCCCGGTCCAGTCCCGGTCCAGTAGCTGGTCCAGTCCCGGTTTAGTCCCGGTCCAGTAGCTGGTCCAGTCCTGGTCCAGTCCCGGTCCAGTCCTGGTCCAGTCCCGGTCCAGTAGCTGGTCCAGTCCTGGTCCAGTCCCGGTTTAGTCCTGGTCTAGTCCCGGTCCAGTCCTGGTTTAGTCCCGGTCCAGTCCCGGTCCAGTCCCGGTCCAGTCCTGGTCCAGTCCCGGTTTAGTCCTGGTCTAGTCCCGGTCCAGTCCTGGTTTAGTCCCGGTCCAGTCCCGGTCCAGTCCCGGTTTAGTCCCGGTTCAGAAGCTGGTCTCGTTAAGGGGGGGCTTGGGGCTGGTGGGTGCAGGATTTTCAGGGCTGTGTGGCGTCGCCGCAGCAACAGCTGGTGATGGGGCGTGGCCTGTGGGGGAGGTGGGCGTGGCTCTGCGATGTGGCGGTGACGTCATAGATGATGCCGCTGATGACGTCGCTGGAGAGAGACGGTTTCCAGGAGACGGCGGGGAGAAGGAACTGGGCGGCGTCCTCAAACCAAATCTAAGCTCCGATTCGCTGCTGAGGGCTAAGCTCCGCCTCCCGGGCTCCGGCCCCACCCCCTCCTTGGCGAGCTCCTGACAGCGCTCCACAAACCTCAGCGGGCGGGGGCTTGGTCTGGGACTTGGTCTAGGGCTGGGTCTCGACTGGGGCAAGGGGGGCGGGGCGTGGCGAGGGAAGGAGCCAATCAGAGAGCAGGACGAGCCCGCCGCTCCACCCACAGAGGCCACGCCCCCGGAGGCCCCTCCCCCTCTGGAGTGAGGTCGTTCAGGTCTGAAGTCAGAGAGCTGAGACTGGAGGCTGCACAGACACAAGACACTGTGAAACCAGAGTGTTCCTGAAATGTGCACATTTAAATCACAATATCCGTCTAAAACAACTTTATCCAGTGGGAGCCGACGTTGCCGTAAACGTCTACGGACAGAGCACGTCACACTAGAGCAGCACGTTTTTTTACATTTGGACCAAAATGACGACACAGCGCTGCCGAATCCTACGAGTATCAACGATAAAGAAAATAACACTGGAGAAGAACGTGACACATGGGAGGGCATCTGACACACGGGGAGGGCATCTGACACACAGAGAGGGCATCTGACACACGGGGAGAGGGCATCTGGCACACGGGGAGGGCATCTGACACACGGGGAGGGCATCTGACACACGGGCGTCTGACCTGCAGGTGGAGGCTCGTGGTGTACTGTCTGGAGTCCGGGTCAGAGCCAGGTCGCACTGGTCCAACAGCTCCAGCAGCTCCTCCTCTGTGGGCCCTCCTAGAGCTGAGACAGGAGAGGGAGGGTTTAGACCTGGTTTAGTCCTGGTTTAGTCCTGGTTTAGTCCTGGTTTAGTCCCAAGTTTAGTCCCAAATTTAGGCCAGGTTTAGACCAGGTACAATCCAGGTATAGTCCAACTTTAGTCCAAGTATAGTCCAAGTATAGTCCAGATACAGTCCAGATATAGTCCAAGTACTGGTCCGGTCCTGGTTTTGACTTGGTCTTACCTCTGATGTCCACCTTCCCGGCGATGTCCATGGCGGTGGTCAGGTCCCACATCTGGATGCTTCCGTTGCTGTGTCCAGAGAAGAGGTACCTCCGAGGTCTGGAGCCGATCCTGCTGGAGCCCTCGCACTCATGGACCGTGAAGCAGGTGATGGACGTGCAGTCCACAGAGCGGACCTCACACACCCTGGAAGAGAGACCAGGATCAGAACCAGACCAGAGACCAGGATCAGAGACCAGAGACCAGACCAGAGACCAGGATCAGAGACCACAGGTCAGACCAGAGACCAGAGACCAGGATCAGAACCAGACCAGAGACCAGGATCAGAGACCAGAGGCCAGAGACCAGGATCAGAGACCAGAGGCCAGACCAGAGACCAGAGACCAGGATCAGAACCAGACCAGAGACCAGAGACCAGGATCAGAACCAGACCAGAGACCAGGATCAGAGACCAGAGACCAGACCAGAGACCAGAGACCAGACCA